>CAEGAF010062822.1:0-15701 GCA_903067075.1 Micropoecilia bifurca
TGGAATCACCAATTTAATTAGACAAACAACGCATTTCATTTCTAAAATCACCTCAGGGTCCATCCTCACCGGAACTACACCTTTCAAGTCCTGATTCTGCAGTGTTCCACAGTGAAACACATTTTAAGCATAGTTTGAAGTTTTACATATAATTTGTAGAGTAGCTTTTTGTGGCTGTGGTGACATTTTTGCAGAAACTAATTGCTTACGTGTCGGGTGTCAATCAGACTCAGTGTGGAGGCTGGATTAGTCAGACGGAGGCGTCTCATGCATTTTACTGCTGGTTTTAATCTTCAGGTCCGACAGCAAGTGAAGGAGGGTCATCGGGTTTCCTCTGTGTGCTTAGCAAACTCATCTGAAGAGTAAATCAAAACCTACTTCAGATCTGAAAGATGCTTGAGGTCAGATGCTTTTAAGTTTACTTAACTTGGGGAACAAGGCGCTCATTTATCCATACTGCAGTTTTACTGATTAAGATCAAACAAAATCTGATTTGTAATGATTTATTGAAACCAGATAGATGCTTAATTGCTAATAAATTTTGTCTTGTTTTAAAAAAGATGTCACGCTTAAAGCATTGAATCTTGTCATAATTTCAGAAGAAGCTTTCTGACTTTTTTTGTTGTAAATTTCAGTCACAACAAACGAATCAAGTAATAATTCAGTGAGTTGATGTCATTTTCCTTACACAGTCCAGTCCAGCAGTTTCTACATTTATTTTTACTAAAAAAGGTGAAATAAAACTATAGCAAGTAGAGACGTGGTGGATGCTGCAGAACCTCCTAGTGGATGACAAAATAGTCCACGCAAAAAACCCATTGTTGATAATAATAAATATTATTATGGTGTGTTCATATCTCAGTGATGCTCCATCAGTGTGTGATGTATTAGTGGTTGGTTGCTCCTGTCCTGCTGCTTTTTGCGATTGAAACATAAATACCAACAGCAAACATTGGCAAAATTGATTTTTTTGGTTTTGTTTACAAATCCATAAAAACAACAGAGAGAGCGCCGTCTTAAAGCTTTTAGCTACAGAACCTAAGATAGATGCTTATTGAATAACGGACAGGTATGAAGTACATCTGGTAAGAATCCCTGCGTGATCAGGAGGAATTTATCGCTATCACCGAAATAAATTGTATTTTTATTAAAAATAATCTTTAGATTTTTGGGTTTTTTTCCCCAACTGTAAAATACTTTTAAGACATTGCATAAATAATAATTTCTTACCTTTTTTGTTTCCATTTTCTCCAGGTTTCCTCTGGAGACTCTTTGTTTTCTCCTCTATCAGCTCTCAACTGTTTAATATATTCTAAATATGCATTAGATTTTCCACTTTGGACATATTTTTATGTCAACATTTCGGCCATTTCTTCATTTGGTGTAAAAAAAATAACATGTATTAAAAAAACTAGAATTTTCTGGCCCTAACGTCATATCAAAATGTTCTCAAAACAAACCATTGAAAGTCCTGCTTGTTCAGCAAATTTAATCAACTTTCATCCACAGTTTATGGCAGCAGCTTCTTTATGCAGACATCTTTGCCATCTGCCACATTTAAACAGAATGAAGAGTCTGTATTATTTATTTTAAAGGACATTTTATTCAGCAGAATTGCATCAGTGGTGACACTGTAATAAACGGTCAACCTGTGCAGATTGTTTCCCACCGTTTCACCTGTTGACCCATTAAAAACAGAGCAGTAGAAGCAGGAAAGCAAGGAAAATAAAAACTATGTTAGCAACACTGAATTTGCAAAGTTTTTTTGTTTGTCTGTTTTTTTTAATATGGGTCAAAAGTACAGCTTTTCACCATCTGTCTCTAAAGTGATTAAAAATCATTAGATTTTTAAATACTTATTTTGGTCCAAGCTCATCAAAATTTTACATTTTTGTTCGCTGCTGTTCATATTTATTTAGCTATGGATAAAAAATCCGCAGAGACGAAACCCTAAAATCATCCTCCAAGCTGATAGTAATTTCTCTGTTCACTCTTTGGGCAGATGAACTATCCGATCAATAATAAATGATCTATAGATGCTATAAACTCTGGGCTCCCTGCAGTTTACCGCCCCGTTGGCAGGATGAAAGCTCTAAAAGCAGCAAACTTCCCCACGTTAGAAACGCTCTGGTTTTTAATAATGCAGAAACCATCTACTCTTTCTGTCCATGGAAAACTTCTATCAAGTCTTTTCATTACAGGTAATTACAGTTGGCTTTGTTTTAGTATTTAAGCTAAATATTTAGTATTTATAAGCTCCAGGAAGACACAAAATCATCTCCATGAGGCCAGAAACAAAGATTCACTGGTAAACATTAAAATATGCATTCTTTTAATTTATCAGCATGTCGCCTCAGAGCGCCAGCGCCGTAAAGAACAGAGGAGCAGCTCCGGGCGTCCCGGCGCAGGAGGGCAGTGAGGTAGAGGCCAACAGCTTGTGCCCCTGAGAGAAATGACAAATCATTAGCTCTGGTCCAGGAGTAAATGGGAGCCACACTCCTCCAAGGCCCACATTTCCATTTCAATTTTCTGCTCAACAGAGTTGATGTATGTGGCGAATCAAACAGCAAGACCAGTCTCCACCTCGGCCGACTCGAGCCTCCTGATATTCACCGGTTAGAGTATGGATGTGACCTTGTGTGTGGGTGTGTGTGTAGGTGTTTTCTGAGGCGACAACACCACAGACTAAAAGTACAAAGGAAACACAGCGTTTCTGTGTAAAATGTTTTACCAAAAGAAAAAGAAAATCACTTTGTCCGTCCAGGGGCTTTGTGTGATTTGATGCAAGTCGAGTTTAACTGTGTGCCGACCATCATGTAGCATCGTACAGCATTAAACAACATTCTGCAGAAATAACTCCTCTGCACTCAAAAACTTTGTGATGACTGAAAATTTCATGAAGAGTTTTGACAGTGCTGCCAGTACCAGTACTTGGCTGATGTAAGGAACTGTTGAAATGTTTAATAAATCAGGAACATGCATAGATAATAAGAGTAAAAAAATTTAAAGTCTGAACACAGATGGATACTGTCAACGCAAAAGGACATAATGAGCTGCAGTGGGACCAAGTTCACAAGTAATAATGCTGCTGATAAAGCAGCATTTCAAGGCACCTGAGAATATATGACTTTGTTCCTATAGAACCAATCTTAGTCATTAGAAACATGACTGTTTAAATCTGCTATGAACTAGTCATAAAGAAAACGGAAAATAGACTAACTACTCACTTTTAATAATCTTATATTAATCCATTCTACTGATAAGGTCCTTGAATCTAACTCTAATTTTTGCACATTACAATCAGCTTACAAACCCAGTAGTGGCATGTGGTGACAGTTGAAAGGAACAATTCCAGATAGAGCTAATCGCAAAAGCAAAAATGCGGGGAAACACAAAGGTTATGTTAAAAAAATTAAAAATAAAATCGAAGCCCCATCCATCGCATAGTTGTGAAATGACATGCAGAATCAAAGACGTTCTTTCCAAGAGAAAGAAAAACAAAGAAAGTACAGAAAGTTGTTGACTTAGTCCAAGAAAAAGACAGACATGAAATTGATGACTGTCCAGGAAAGAGACAGAAATAAACTAACCACCAGAGCAGAGGACTTTCTATGAGTAAGATAAAACCAAAAATATGCACAGAGTTAATTGAAGCAATGTCAGGGAAGAAGACATGACTAAACACAGAGGAAGACGTTTTTCCAGTTGAGTGTCATTACCTCAAACTCACAGGAGCAGATGGATAACGACTCATCTAGGCCTGATTAAAAGGTTTTACTGAATTGGAAGTTCATTAGTGTTTTTTTTATCTACTTCATGAGTAAAAAAAAACATCTGCTTTAGGGATGTAGAAAATCCAGCTTCGAAGAAAATTTGAACAGATTAAAAAAGACATGCTAGAATTTTTAACACAAATAACAATTCTTTCAAGTGTATTTTAAACATGTAAGACAGAGGCTTACACGTAATCTAATATATAAAAATTCATCTGACGTGAAGAAGCACGGTGTTGTTAAAAAGTTGACTTCCCATCAGTGCAACGGTTAGGTAATTGCTAAACCATCTCTGTGGCCCGGTGATAGTTTGCAATTTACTCAGCGGTAATCCTGAGTGCCGCTGTGTGTGAGAGGAGAGCAGATAGGCTAAGTACGGAGGAGAAAAGTGTCAAGAGGCGACGCAGATTGAGCTTATCTGTGCGCTCAGGCCTTCCTTTGTCAGAACAGCTCCTTTACTGATGAAGGCTCTTTGAACCTGACAGAATAATTAAAATCAAAGAGAAAAAAGCTGACATTTGCAATTTGACCTGTCTGACTTACAAGGCAAAATTGGCACCGTTTCCTGTAGATTGCATTATAATAGCATTCTGCCCCCGTGTGAGCGTGTGTGTGAGCGAAGTTTGTGTTTGGGTGTGTGTGCATGTGTGTACTGTACATATTGGTTCAATGCAGTGTGTATTCAAGAGTGTGTGGGAAGGAATAAAAGAGTAAGTTTATGGCATATTACCCAGTCATTTCTTCATTAAGGAGCTGTTTTCCGGTAAGCGGGCGCTATTTGAATAGCTAAATTGTCCGAGCAATGTGCAAACAAGAACTAATAGCCCAGTGTCCTTGTCACTGGCAAAGTCAAAGTAAAGATCTCTAAACTCAGATGAGTTTGACGGTTTGGTCTGTGAGAATATTTCTGTAAATTTGAAGCTTCTTGCCTTGAATTTGATGTCTACATGTGGGCAACAGACCAATTTTTTTTGTCTGGTTTATAATGGAAATATTTTAGAACCATCAGAGCAAAAAAGATATAAAGTATGTGAATCATAATCTGTTTTTTTTCCTTGTTTTGTCAAAGAAGAAAATTTTAAAAACCCTTTTCTGTAGCAAAAAGGGATTTCTCTTTAAAGCAGGATGTACCATATAATGATATGAAATATCACGTACAGCAGCTATATAAAGAAAATGGACTGTTTACGTCATCATGCTAATGGTCTAATGAATACACATTGTGATATTAATAATACAGCAAAATGATGTGGTGACTTTTGCTGATTCTATCATCTGGACAGGAAATGCAGACCAGCAGGAAGTAAACTGAACAACTGGAAATCTGTGTTTATAGTCATTTGTGCAAACAAAGACCAAATACTGTACAGCAGATGGTTATAGTTTTCAGCAGGCCCAGATTTCTGTTATATGGTCTTGTGTAAAAAGTTCTGTGAGATTTAATTTTGGGATTTTATTTGCTAATTATGAGAACTAACATAAATAAATAAAATAAATACATTGCATAAATACATACTCTGTTTGGAATTAATCAATATAACATATGAGCTTTACGTTTTAAATTAAATTAACTTTTTAATGATCTTCAGATTTATATGAATGTACTTGCATTTGTAAAGTTTTCATGTACACCACACTGTGTGGCTGTCACATCAAACATATTACATGACCAAACTTGGCCTCCATCCATGTTTTTCCCATGTTTTTCCCACTTGAATAACAATTCCTTAAACGGCGCCAAGTAAATGAGGTATTATTCATTTTCTCCAAGTGGTATGACAGCTTTGGGAAGATTTGGAGGCATCATTTCTCTCCCAGAACACTGAAACAGCAGCGCGGAGAACACAGGGAGGGAATTGTCAGACCTGAGATGCCAGAGCAGAGAACACATTTGTTATGAACCCAGCAGCGCGCAAACGAAACCTATCGGAAAAGAACAGAGGGAGGCAGTGTTTAAAAAATCTGGAGAGGTCCGTCTTGAGATTTTTTAAACAGCATGAAGAAAGGACAACTGCTCAGTGAGCTGTTATAGAATTCAGACTGATAAGAAAGAGGATATGTTATTAATCGTATGTGTACCACTAATATCACATACGATATTATGAATCGTATGTGATAAAAAGGGAATAAATGACAGAGCCTCAGTATTTCACTTTCATACGACAACCAGTTGCTTTACAGGAAGGACCATCAGGGCTGGTCTTCCCTCCATCCAGGACTTGACCATGTCTAGGGGCAGCTAATGTCTCTGCAGACCCCACACATTCTGGACACAAACTGTGTAGATGTTTACCTTCAGGTTGGCATGACAACAAGCTACTTACAAAAAGTAGCTGCACCAAAGTTTCTTCCCTCCAGGCTGTCAAAGTGGTCAGATTTATACCATACGTACTTTCAGTGTTTAGACCTTGTCTTCTTTGGTTATAGCAATGCATGTATAAATATTTATAAGAAAGACATTTTTTTACTTGCTTTGTTTTGTTTTTTTCATATATTTAGATTGTAAGTGTTGTCACTGATAGCAAAGCATAACCAAAGACAAAATTCCTTAGTGGTCTGCACAAACTTATTAAAATAAAGTTGAATCCTAATACATTTGTGTATGACAGCTAAGCTATGTTGATTTCAACTTATTTTCAATGAAAGTCTATTAAACTTCTTGTAGGTCCGCAACACTTTATAAATAAGAACACACCATTAAAGATTCATCTTTTTAAGTGGAGATCTTCACATCTGGAAAAGAAATGGTTAATGGGTGATTTAAAAAAACTAATATAACCTTGTTTTACTTGTAAAAATACAAATTCAGAAGAAAAAAAAATGCAAGGACATCAGACCTGGTAACAGATTTTCTACCTTTAACCTCAGTCAGTCCTGTAGTGTTGCAGGCATCTACCGTCTTTGACATCAGGAAGGTTTTCAACGCCCCCCAATGCAGAATGTTACTGCAGTCATTTCTGCACACCTGACCATATGGTTTCAATCTGACAGGCTTCATGAAGCCCCATTTGACTAGAATATTCAAACAGCTTTAAAAATGAGATTTTCTAAACCTAAACTGTCACGTTTGCAATTCATCTGAACCAGAGATCAGCAACATTTACAAGCCTAAGAGCCATTTTTGCTTTCATTCCAGGTAAACAAAATTTGCTTAGAGCCACAAAGGCAATAGACAAAAGAAATAACTTCATAAACATATTCTTAGTGTCATTCTTTAAAGTAATATTATGCATAAAAATGTTAAACCAAGCTTTTACTAATTATAGTACATTTACATTTTAAACATTCCATTTTATTAGCATTTTTGGTCAAGCTTCTTAAGAACCACATGTAATCGGATCTAATCTGATCTGCATTAAGGTTTTACCTATTAAAACTGAGTGAAACCTATAGCGTTCCTTTGATTTTTGTTAATATTACATTGAAAGCATTTGATATCTAAAATACCTCCATATGGTCTACTTTAAGCAGCTACATCACACTGCCACCTAGTGTTGAAAAAATGCCAATGTCCATAAAACTGAAATCTATTGTTTTCTAGGTTCAGTGAAGTGAGAATTATTTTTTTCCTTGTTTTGATCAAAATGAAGGTTATGCATTTTATTCATCTTTGGTATCTCTGTGCTCCTATTTCAATTTTAGTTTGACTCATAAACTCTCAGAGATTTGAAAATATTAAAGTTTGTGGTAAATTTGCTTTTTTCTTTTCTTAACAACTCTTAAAAAAATACAATTTTAAAATTTCAATGAAAGTAAACAGAATAAAGTTGAAGCCTTCGATTCAAATTGCATTTATTTCAACGTGGTTAAAGACTTAACAGCACATTGCAAAGAACTTGAAATTTGAAGGTGTTTTTCCACTTTTTTCTGAGGTATGCAGCCATTTTTCAACATAAAAAAGCACGACTGCAGAACAGCAACCGAAATATTACAAATGCATGAATAAAATAACATTTAGGTGAGCTCTAAAAGACCATGTAACAGTTCAAGTGCTGGTCTTTCTGCAGGAGCCTCCACCTGGTCGGAGCAGAGCTGCGTCAGAGTTCACTGTGCAGCAGAAGTTTGACTTTCTTCATGTTTGCTGCCACTGCCAAAGAAGAGGACAGGAACAAAAACATCAGAGCTCCGATACTGAGCTGCCAGCAGGGCAGTTCATTAATTCAAGCTGCAGGTACATCTGCTGCGCAACAGTTTGTCATAATCCACATTTATTGGAGACTGCACACTTGTCAACAGGAGGTTCAGTTTGTTAAAACACAATGTCAATGATCAGCAAACTCCCAGTTTGAGTGTGAAATAGTTTTCTCAACATTGCCACTCAGAACTAAACTATTGCATCACTTTTTATTCCTTTTTAACAACCTCTGAAAAAAATGCGTACGTTTTTTTCTGGAGCCTTTACTATCAATCGCCCACTTTCTCTTAAGCTACTACAGCTGTGGGTTCCTTTGGACAATGTAATTTTAACAATTTCCTGTATAATTTGAAAAAGCAAAATATACACTCAATGTTTTTTCCTAAATAGTTATCTCAGAATATTTCAACCTGCATAGTGTTCATGTAAAGATTTCTTTACAGAGTGGACGTATGGATTCTCCTTGCATGTTTTCTCCCTATTAAACAAGACCAAGTGGTGTCAAAGTGACAGCTGACAGTCACTCACAGAGTTCCATGTCATCTGGGCTGTAGGTGTAGAGACGGTCTCCGAATTTCCCCACAACATCTGCACGCACAGTGTGAGACGGATCTGCAGAATGACACAAATGATCAGCTAAAGATGCAGGCCTGGTTTATATAACTCTTTTGATAAATAGCTTAGAATTACAGTTAGAAGATCATGGTAATAATATAGCACAATAAACAAAAGATGATGGGAAATTATAGCAAAATGCTATTCCGCAAAAGAGTTATATCATGTTAGTAGCACACAGAGTTGTGATAAAATTATGAAACCACATGAAAGTGTGTTTTTATATCCATTTATATTTAACACAATTTTTAACAATACTTAGAAATGAGTAAACAATAAAAAACAAAAATCTTTTTATGTATCTTTTCTTAATTACATGACAACCACAAGTGTTTATAAATTAAAATGGATGAGATCCCACTTAGGAGAGTTCAAGAACATTCTGACAATTTTGGAAGGAAAAAAAGTGACTACAATATACTTTACTTGCTGCACATCATGAGACATTTTGCCAAAAGACTCGGATAAAATACTATAAAAGTACTTTTTGACTGGTTCTCTAAATGTTTTTAAGTGTTTTAAGTTGGAAGCAAAACTAAAAGCCACTAAAATTGCTAAAGTCTCAAATATGTTAGTAAGATGTTGATATATACAATGAAATTGAAATATCTTTGCAGACTACAAACTGAAGTATGAATATGTCAGAGCCACTCAGAGGATTTATGCATTTGCAAATCCAATTTTATCCAACATTTAGGTTGTGGGGAAAAAAAGTTAAATGAAATATTTCCCCCAGAATTTACCCATAAAATATCAAAACAACTTAAAATGGATATAATGTATTCTTCTCACTGACATTCATGTACTCTGTGTTATGATCCTATTTAATTAGGCATAAAATCCCTCTCTGATGTTTACTTCTAATTTTCTCAGAGCTGCAATTAACATCACTGATTCATATTATAATAATTGATGGGAGTATTTACCAACAAAGATGATTCTGGGAACATAATAGCCATCAGGAGCCAGATGCTTGTCCCCGGTTTCCTCCTGTAGAAGAACAATAATCACAACAATTATAATAACTGCCAATGACGAACGTGTTAATTTACACAGAACCAAAATAGGGCATGACGGTACGTACCTAAATAAACATTAACACAAATCTGAATAGATTTTCCAAAATTTTGCATTAATAATAACATATCTAGAAGTGTCATGACCAATAATATTTTTTATGCAACATAGTTTCTCCTCAAAGTATGTATAATATTTTACGTACCACCAGGTTAAGCATGATGAAGTCATCTTTGGCCATTTTCTGGATGGACTTATGAGCAACAAATGCCTCCTTCAGAGCTGTTAAAATAATTAGATTTAGTCTGAGAAATTTTACTGGATATGATATGATATTAATGACAAAAATAACAATAAATAAAATCCACATTTTACAGGACATTTTTAAAATACAATAACCTATAAATCTAAATGTATGACAGTTGAATTAAAATTTTCGGTGCTCTACACGCATTTGGCGTGTGTAAAAGAAAACCCTGAATTTCAATCAATTAACATGTTACAGTACTGTGAGAAAGCTGTGTATCTGGGAACTTTGTTAAAATCTAGGGCATCAAAGGAGATTCTAAATAAAAATCAGCTCAATTCAGCTAGAAAACTGAAAATGAGGTCATGACTGTGTCTTTTAGTAGGATAATGATCCGAAAAATTGACAAATTAACATAGAAATGGTTAATTTGACATAAAATCAACCTTATTTCATAGAGATCGCAGTCCTTAGTCCAAAATCTTATACAAAATACTGAGATGAGATGAAGAAAATAAAGTAGAGGACCCAAGTCCCTGGACCCTTCTCTCCATTAGGACCACCAAGCTTTCCTGGTAGGTCTGTCAGTACTTTGTACAACAAAATCTGTTTTTTCTATCTTGACACAGGATTTTTATACTCTTCCACTGAATAAACTTCTTTTCACTAGGCAGTACACATTTGACTAAAAGCCCTCTTACACCTCTTCACAAACTATGCCAATAGAACTGTAGTTCAAAGAACAAAACTGAGAGCCAGTCCTGCTCTGTTGTTGAGACTTCTACTGAGCTCGCCTCCAGAAAACCAACTGAGTGATTTATAACTAGAAATCCAACATACTTCATTACCGACACTGCAGGAAATCACGGACACAAGCACTGAACTCCCCGTGAAGTCAAAGTAGCCACAATAACAGACGGTGTGCAGATCCGCATCTATACTTGTAATTTTATTATTTTTTTATTGAACAGAACCAAGGTTCTACAGTACCTTTACTGTGTGGGCAGTTGTCTAGATGATGAATGACTATCAGTGGTTTCTGACTGCGAAAATAAAACCAGTGAATCAACTCAGTGGGTTCTTCAGCACAGTAAGCACACTGAGGGTGTAAATGCAATTAATCTATTGACAAATTGAGGTGCAGTGGCAAATGTTACATGATTAATGATCTTATAAAGCCAACTGTTTGCCTGTATGTGATAATAAAAAAAAGCTACATTGAAAAGAAGATAATCTTATCATGCAATCAAAGAATGGGTTCAAAGTCCTACCTCTTGGCACTTTCTTTTAGGCCTTCTTCATAACTTTTGACCCATTTAATATTTTTCCCCCATCCTGAAGAAGAAGAAAAGAAACAAAAACCAAGATGTTTCCACCAAGTAAGTCTGCAAAAGGTTTAACAGAGTATTTCCAAATCAGCTAATTTTAGACTCATGATGAAATCAATCTGCTTGAACTGAACTTCACCTCTTGAAGGGGGCGGAGTCGCAGTCTTTGCCTTTTTGTTCTGTGCCTCAGCAATGGCACAGAGGCTGATGAACAAAGCAAGCACGACCCAGCGCAGCATCGCTCCCCAACCTCTGAGAAAACCACAGCAGAAATCGCCTGTTTAACATGAGTGTCAGGTGTGGCGTCTCCGCCCAGGTGCATGACGCACTGAGCATAGGGCACCAAGAACCTGACAAATTATTGCAATTATAGTAATTCAAATAACAAGAAAGGTGTAGAAAGCTTGTTAATAAATCAAACGCAAAAGTAACAATTTTATTGAATGGAAGGAAGAATCCCCCACTGTGTGGTCTGTTCATTTAGCTCAATCTGAACCTTCTTTCTGCTCTACGGGCTGTTTGGCCGAGGAAACACATTTCAGGTTTGACAGGTACGCAGGAGTTGAGCGTGTGCCAGAGTGAATGCACACGCCTTGAATTATCGTTCGTTCATTTTCCATATCAAGTGGAAAATGAACAACCAGTGTGGAAAATACCAACACTAAAGTGCTTAGAACTGATAACAACTATGAAGAATATTATGCAGTGAAAACATGAGAAATGATCCCATGTCCAGTCTGTCACATCTGTTCTTCAAAAATGATTCACTTTGAACGGCAGTAGTAAAGTCTGTTATTCTAGAATAATGTGAAGTTCTGAAGACTGATGATTTTTGATTTTACGTTAATTCTCAGAGTCTTTGTTGCATTCCTCATACTCCTACTAACATTTGCATAACAGCTTGTGGATTCATTAAAACAGGTAGTTTTGATACTTGCAAAGGCTGTAATGGATAGTTCATTCCTAAAAATCTCATATTCATACCAATGAAAGTGTCAGTTTGATCACTATATAAAGTACTGACACCACATTTATGATTATTCACTCTAGAAGTGTTTTCTTATGTAGGGAAGCCAGATCTGGACCAAATGTGGATGTTTGAGTTATGAGTATTTTAATTTGATCTGAAAAATGCAACAAAGCAATTTAGGAAAAAAACATCGTAATAAATTATTTTTAATGAATCTTTCTCAATAAAATGACTTTTGTCATAATTTTATGAGGTCAGTTTCCTCTGTGAAGTCAGAAGCTTTTTGTTGTTTTGTATATATTTGTTGCATCAAACAAATTCTACATGTGAAAACAGCATAAAGATAAGTCTTATTCTAACACCATTAAATATGTCACACTCTTGGTTGTTACATTTCATTCATTAGATTACCCTTATTTCCTCATTCAATCCCACAATTTTTTTGGCGAGTCTTAATTGTCCAATGCTAAGGGAAATAGACAAGCCTGGAATTCATGTGGCAAAAAGAGCAGCAATTTTAAACATTTTGAAGTGTTTCTCTAAAGTGGATGTGATAAACATCTTCCCTTACTCCTGTAGAGCACGCTTGTGCACATCACAAAGCTTCCTTTTCAACATTCAAAATGAAGAAATCATCGTCAACACATGATTTGTGTCACAAATGATGATTCACATAAAAATCTACTTCTCAGTAATTTATTATTGCATTTTTGTTGCCAAAAAGCCCCGTCTAAGCTGAGGTCAGGAATTAACAACTACAGCCACAACTGAGCAAATTCTTTACAAATCCAACTATCTTTTAATCAGCTTTTCATGTTCTAAAAGACAACATGAATGTTTTCACAGAAAAAACCCCCTCAAAATTCTACTATTCTTGTCTTCTGTAGATGGCGGATATCTTACCTTGTCAGCATGAAGCAAGAGTCTGTGCTTGCTCGCCTCAGTGGCTTCCCTTTTGTCAGTTTTCTCTTAGCGGAACTTGCCAAACAGGTATTTATATAATAGTTTGAAATGACTATGAAACAAAGAGAAAATGTTACTCACTAAGAAGCTATTAAATGTGTGTGCACACACAAACACACCCATAAATCCTTAGTCTTACGTTCAGAGGAAACCAAACAGAGCATACCAACAGTTAAGCTTGGTGGTGGAGAGGTGATGATGTGAGTTGGTTTTGCAGCCACACAACCTGAACAACTTGCAGATAATCAGTCCAACCAACAATGCCTCTGAATATCCGAATAAAATTCACAAGCATCGCTGGGTCAGGTTTAGCTAACAACCCCACTTTATTGTAACAGGAAGGGTGGGAAACTAAAATGAACTCCAGCAAACCATAAAGGCAAAGTAAGGGCCAAAGGTTTCCTATAATTGTCAGAAACAGATAAGGATTACAACCGGAAGACTTATTTTTGGCTTTGGTCCAGCTAAGCATTTTTATTTTTGTAATATCTACATCATTAAATTTGTTTTGATTTTTATATGAAAGAAAAACAAATTGTAGTTTTGTTCTAAGATTTGTTTACATATAAAAACACATGCAACTTCTTTAATGACCATATTTCATTATATAATAAAGCAAGTAGTTTGCAATCTCAAGACACAAAGCGCCAATTCTAACATTTATTTGTTACAAAAATATTTTAAAATAGCTTTATCATTCTTTCCCAAACTTATCAAGAGCCACACTGGAAGGCCCAGAGAGTGACTTGAAGTTCTCATTTCAGACCCCACCCTAAGGGTATAGCTGCTAAAGTTCAGTTCACAATTATTTAAAACATGACCTGTGGGTTAATGAATTTATACCCAGTATAGATTCAGATATCTCTAGTCTTAAAAACCATGGAATTTGCTTTTATCATTTTTGAAGACAGGTTATGTATCACAAAAATACAATCAAGTAGAAAAACATATTTTCATTTCCATATTTAATTCTTTATTTAATTATTTAAAAAAACAATGAGTTAAATTGCTTTAAAAAATTAACTATAACGTTTTTTTAGTAACTATAATCAATAAATATATTTTATACCTGATTTGTCACATAACATTTTTATCAAACTCTGTAAAAGAAAGGAACATTTCTCCTCTTTTTAGCTCCCTTTTACGTTTGAACTAGGAATCTGGATGCCTGATGTTTTTCTAGGACAGTTTGCTGCCTGTTTCCAAACGCACACATGCTATGCAACATGAACAGGATTCACTTTCAGGAGGCCCTAGCGACACTCATGTGTTGTAAAACCTATAACTATAATGGATGCATCTTTTTTTTCTGGCAGTCTTTTGTGATGTGACTTTACTGAAAAGAAAATATGCAAATATTTTTTTTCCAGGCCATAACCATGAATCATGTTAAGATAAATAGTTTTGTTTCATAAAACTCTCTAAGGTGAGTCAATATGCATCTGGTCTTTTTGTATAGTAGTCTAAAATTGATGTGAATACTCCCCACAAAACCTGCAGCCACAAAAATGGGGTAAAACCCCAACATTTGTGCCGCTGCACAACATTTTGTTCATCACTAAAACCTAGCTAGTTAGCTGTTAACTGTTGCCATAGAGATAGAATACATTGCGAGCGTAAAGCGCTTTACGCATGCGCACTAGTAGCGATGCACTGTGGGATTTCTGTGTATTGACATAGCAACCGGGCCAAGGAGTCGCCGCCGACAAGTATCATTTTTTCCCGGATTAGTTTTCGCTTCAATTTCGTTGCTGGAAGTACGCTTTCCACCGCTGCCATGAACGCGGCGGTGGTGAAAAAGACTCAGGACACGCTGGGAAAAGTGATAAAGAAACCGCCGCTGACGGAAAAACTGCTGAGCAGGCCGCCGTTTCGGTACCTTCACGACATCTTCAGCGAGGTGAGCCTCTTAACGGTGAAGCATGTTCACAGTTGCTGGTCATATTTGAAGCGACCACGGCGTCTTTAGCTAACTGGTTCTTATTCGAATTAGCTTCGGTAGCTAATAATAACTTAAACGTAACAGTTGGCCTGCATTAAACAGCGATAGCGCTCTGGTAGGTATCAATTGTAGCGCGAAGAGCAAGTAATCTCTAACCAAACAGTTGCTAACGTTTATTTGGAAGCATTTTAACTGTTAAGTTCCCCTTGGAGTCATCTGCGTGTCGCTTTAGCTCTCCGTTTAGCGACGTTACTTAACACTGAGTATGGCAGCCGCAGTAATAAGTCAGCTAAATTAGTCTGGGCTGTTTACCCACGTCAAGGTGGCAACGCTGATGCTCAGCAGCTTACGACAGCTGGACTGTTGGGTAATGCAGATTTACGTTGAGCTGCGTGAACCGCATGAAACGTTGCAGAATAGAAGATTTGACTTAAAAGTACTTTTTTTTTTTTTTTTTACTTTCGAGACAGCTGTTATGATGTGTAACCATGGCAAAAAGGTAACTGATTAGCACCTCAAAAGCTTAAATGACACCTGTCCTTAGGGCTGTAGTGATACAATAATCTCATGATACGATACACGATATTCTGCCCACGATACGATATATATCGCGATATTCAGCAAACTATACTATTCAATACACTTTTGCAATTTTCTGAAAGATTTTAGAGGGACAGAGTGATTTTAGTGATATTTTGTGACTGTTATAAA
>CAEGAF010062827.1:0-17395 GCA_903067075.1 Micropoecilia bifurca
TATCTATCTATATATATATATATATATATCTATATATATATATATATATGTCACTGGAAAAATCACAAACGGCAAGCTTAATGCTTACAGTAGTTGTTGATTTGCAGTCCGTTTCACACTTTTTACATTCACTTTTTTCATATTAAGTCTAGAATGGAGTCTTAAGCGAGTCTCCCCGTGTTCATATTTACAGCTGGGGACATTTCAACGTCAATCATTTCAGCACTAAACCTTGCAAACGTGTTTGGTGCTTTTGGCAAGTTCGACGCAAAGAGTTGTCCCCACTGACCTCTTCCATGTTTTCTGAAATTATAGAGTGTTTTTCAAAATAGGCCCTGACTGTGAAGATTTTTATGACTGTGGTAACAGAGAGTGAGCCAAATATAGTCGATTTACTAAAGATTAGAAGTGAGAAGACACTGAAGAATAACTTGAAGATGAGCGGATAAAAACAGAGTATGACCGCAACTGATATTAAACTATTTGTTTTAATTTTTACTTCATTGCCACATGTTCATTTACTTTTGAACCCCTAAGTTTTCACCGACCTTTTACTAAAACCTCTAAATCTGCATCATCAATTTGTATTTTTCCCAGCAATGCTACTTTTATTCTTAAACTATAAGCTATGCGATTTACATGTTTCCTTCAGTCTGCAGAATATTACAAAATACAGACACTCGAGGTCAAAATTTTCTCCAAGGAAACTGCAAATACCAAAATGATAGATGACACAGGAGACAGACTGGTGGAATGTTTGTTTGTTTTTTTGCATAACCTTCATAATGACCTTCCCTGTTTATTAAAACATAAATGAAAAGATATTAACTGGAATACTTACCACATAGAAATGTTCCTACTAGTTTCCTTATCAGGACTTTATTAACTTCAGCACTGTTAACGTATCTGTACTAAGAGCCAGTCTGAACCACATGAGGGAAAAACAAACTATTCCTTAAAGAATTGTATCTTAAACCCCAAGCACGTGTGTGATCCCGTAGCGACCAGTGGTGCCAATCTGCATCGGTTTGTTCTCTAGGGTAGAGATGAACATGTGATTGCCCTGCTGCACGCGGAAAACAAAAACAGCAAGGCAGCCTCTATTTTCTAATAGGGGAGCTTTAAAGACACTTTTATTTGAATTTTATGACAGATTTATGTAAAGTAGTTGCCTTTAAGTTACACTCGTGGATTTAGCTTCTGAAAAAGCAGGACTGAAAGCCACTTGCAGTGTTGCCTAATTTAGTTTCCAAACAAGCTCTGTAATAAAATAAGCTTAATCTTTTATCTTTTGTCATGCAGTGAAGAGACTCTTTTGCATGGCATGTATAAGGGACTGTCAGTCAGAAGCTATGGCTGAATAACATATCACAACATAAGTGTTTTTATATCACACAATATTGATAATTATTGATTCGTTTTTTTGTTTTAAATAGCGAAAATAATACAAAAATAGTGACGTGACCTTTTCTGTTTTATGCTCAATTTCCTATCAAGCTGTTGTTCTCATTTTCTCATTTCACTCCATGTTGCTTATTTTCAAGTGAAACCTGAAACTGTTAATGCACAAGTTACTCAGCAGGTTATTGAGTAACTCCGTTACAGAACTACGCAGTTCTGTAACGGAGTTCTGTAAAATTATTGAACATTTATTGGACGCATTTATATTGATCATGCACCTATCACGATATATATTGATTTATTTTCCAGCACTATTAGATGTTTACATTCCAAGGTCATTTTTAAGCTTGGAAGCTGTCCCTGTGGATTTTATTTTAGAAATGGTTATAAATTACGTGATATTTTGATTTTTAATTTTAGGATTGATGTTTAATTTGATTTTGAAGGTCATATTGGGGTTCATGGAATGAAGAAACCTGTTACCAAAAGTCAAGCTGAAGTAATATCATTAGCACTGAAAATCCAGGGCCATTGGAAAGAAGTTTATCTTGACTTTAAAACATTTGTAAAGAATTATTACTTATTACAATGTGCACCATTTGTCCTCATTTGATTGGTGACATATATGTTACCATCTCAATCATCCTAATTCCAAGCGATGGATTATCAGCAGCCAAACGTACTGACAGAGCCAACAACTGTTAATCTGATTAACTTTGATTACAATTACAATTAAAAGCACACTCATTTTGGTTTTATCCTGAGAACAAAAGAGTGTCTAACAAGGAAATACTATGACTTAATGAAAAAGTAAAACCAAATCTTTGTCTTCACACACATTATGCTCCATTTCAAGCAAATACTTTCTTGAAAATTATTTATATTCCTTCCAGGGTGTCAGGTTGCCTAAATAACAATAGACTTATTAATACTACATAGCCCTTCTTGGCTGAGAATCTCAGCCAAGAAGGCAGTTATAGTCCCTCCAGTGAGGTCAAGATCCACCCAGAGCTCTCCTTCCAGTGGAACACACCCTTATGCCATGTCTGGGTAAAGCTCCAGGTGGGAAGAAGCTCTTTTCCATGCTTTCATACAAGATCCCATTAGCTTTTACTACTGTTTCTACTATAGACTGAGAGGGGCTTAAGTACAAATGCATGCCACACTTTTCAGATTTTTGCTTGTTAAAAAAAAGTGTTTAAAACAGGGGTGGGCAATCCTGGTCCTTGAGGGCCGGTGTCCTGCAACTCTCGCCCTGGTCCAACACGCTTGAATCCAACAGCTGAATCACCTCCTAAGTGCGGTCAAGTTCTCCAGAGTCTTGCTAATGATTGACCACATTATTTGACTCAGGTGTGTTGAAGTAGAGACACATCTAAAAGTTGTAGGAGTTGCCCAGCCCTGGTTTAAAACCATGTATTTTTAAGAACAACATTGAAACACTTTGACTTAATTAAGAAGGTCATGGTCAGTATATATCTCATGGCCAAAGATGACATCCATCCATCCATCCATTTTCTTGCACCCTTGTCCCTTAGTGGGGTTGGGAGTTGCTGGTGCCTATCTCCAGCTGACGTTCCGGGCGAGAGGCAGGGTTCACCCTGGACAGGTCACCAGTCTGTCGCAGGGCGCCAAAGATGACAGTCAGAACTAAATTAATTTAATAAGATTACAAAGATTGTATTTAGAAATGTCCCTTCAAGGAACAAATGATCGGTTTTGCAGATGGATGGGTAGATATATGAATGATTCTAAACTATCAATTGTTAAATTCCAAATGAATCACACCTCAAACTAAAAAGAGGTTTTGTCTAATTTTGATAACTTAACTGGAGTTATAACTTCACATCCCACAAAACCGATAGTTACCTGGCCTCCATTTTGAAGCATTAAAAATAAGCCCCAACACATTCCGCGTAGAAGATGATTCAGCTCGAGCCAAATCACAAGAATTTCCATCACATTTCCCCATCAGAGAATCATGTTTCTGTTCAGGAGCATAACGTATGTGCAGCCCGACAAACCTCATTTCACACGCTGACGTGTTGTTGAAAGCATCGTGCATTTCTGTTTCCTTTATTGTGGGAAGACATCAGATTGAAAACTCTGGCTGTTTTCATCTCAATCCACTCGGCAGCCACAGCCACATCCTCAAGTCAGTTTGCCGAGTGCGACAGCGAGACAGAACGTTTTGACATGAGGTGAAAATAAAGCAGTGTGCACAGGATGTGTGGTTTGAGAGAGGCATTCTGAGCTTCGACTGACCTTCTGACCCCACTGTTTGCCTAACCCCTCCTTACTGTCTATAAAAGAATAGAAACATCCACATCTTGGTAATACTGTTGTTTCATCTGCCTTAGGCTCGAGTTTCCAATGAACACAATGACAGATCTGAGTTGTTGCTGCAGGTACTATTTGGGTAAAGGAAACTTACTGCATTTGACATTATGCGGAACCAGACTTTGACATTGATCAGCAAACTCAAAATCTATAAGCTTCAATCTTAATAAAACCCTTCAAGATTGAACATTTGCTTTGTTATGTTTTATTTTTTAATCAATCCTGTCGTTCGATGTGTACCAAGAAATACCTGGACCATTTGAGATTTTTCACATATTTTACATAACACAAATTACTGCCAAGTAGTAAAGTGGAAGGGAAATGATATGTGGTTTTAAACACTATTTTTTACAAATGAAAATCTGAAAAGTGTGGCATACATTTGTACTCAGCCCCTGTCAGCCAATAGTAGAAGTATATTTCAGTAATTCAGCTGTAACTATAGTGGGGTGTCTCTCTACCAGCTTTGGTAGGATGGCAACTATGTTACTTCAAGACATTGTACTGGAAGGTGCATTTCCAATCCAACCTTAAGTACTTTATCAGCTAGACATACACACATCTTTCTTCTTTTTTCCATTTCATAACTGTACACTACTTTGTGTTGGTGTATTGTATAAAAGATTGTGGTCGTGACATGTTAAAAGTTAGAATTTTCAATGGAGTAATTTTCCAAGGCATAATAACTCAGCTTCTTGCGATCAGTGAATCTTCCAATTGTATTCTGCAATCATTTAAGCTCCTTCAGAAATAAGCTGACTCAAGACGAACTCATCAAAGTCCAGAGATGCTCAAATCTCCTAAACATTTTATACTTACTGCACATTCATGCAGGTTACTTTTAGTTTGCTACAAAGTGAAGGGGGTGAAGATACAGACACTTGTTGAGTCCCAACTTACCGACATCACTGCTCCAAACTCTTGCAGCAACCATCTCGTGGTAAACTGCCAAAAGTCCAACCAGGAGAATCGCCGCAAACAGAAAATATACGCCATTCCGCCGCAGCTTCTTCAGGGGGAAAAACTCCATGATCATGTTGACTGCTGGACGAAATTAGCTCCGGAACAGATACTCATCCGTCGGACCCCCCTGCTCTGTTATCAGGGAGGGGGGGGGGGGACCCCAGGACTTAACGCGAGTCCTCCCTCCAGAGAGCGGACCAAGCCGGCCGGCCGGCCAGCAAGCCGCCCGCCCGCAGCTGCTCCCGGGGAGGAGCGCTGCGACTTCGGGGCTCCTGAGAGCCGGAGCGATCCGGGTGCGAGGGACCGTCCACTGGCGCCTCTCATCCAAGGAAGCACAACATCCTGACCTGTGTCACCCGGTGATCTGCACTGATCTCTCTCTTCTTCTTCTTCTTCTGGACGGTTGTATGGCAGTTGGCAACAAACAGTTAGTAAACACTGATCTCTCCTAATTATCTAAATGTTTTTGAAGGGTTT
This sequence comes from Micropoecilia bifurca, assembly GCA_903067075.1. Classification (NCBI taxonomy): domain Eukaryota; kingdom Metazoa; phylum Chordata; class Actinopteri; order Cyprinodontiformes; family Poeciliidae; genus Micropoecilia; species Micropoecilia bifurca. The sequence goes on from CAEGAF010062827.1 coordinate 5,182, forward strand.
CTTGTAAGTCTCAGTCACGGTACCTCTGCTCCCTCCAACCATAGAAGCGCACAATGAAATAAACTAGTGAAATCTCACACCAGTTTCATCCCCCGTCTCAATTTAATCAAGTCAAGACACAAACGTTGACAGGAAGCTGGGCTGGCGCTCCTTATACGTAAAGCCCGACGTGTGACGAAACCAATAAAATAAAACATGATATAGGTTCTTGGGCGCTTTATTCCGATAGAGCTGAGATAAAAACTATTTATTAACCAGTTAATTAACCAAATGAATACATTTCAATGATCATTTTTGATTTTTTTCTCTTCACGTGTTTAAGGTTTTCTTATTTTGAAAGGCCACATCGGAAGTGTTACATTCTTATTTAGAGTTAGCTTGATTTGAGCGCCCAAGGGAGGAGTAAACATGAGTAGAAAGAAGCCAACCAGGTAGAAAACCCCCACCCTTTACGAAGAAATCTACCTGTTACAGGTAGGTCACACGTATTTCCTTAATGCTGCCTGTTTTCCCGTCAGAGTCCAACCCTTCAAGCCCATTCTTCTGCCTCATATCGATTTGCTTCGGTTTATTCCCTGAAGGAAACTTTAAATCTGTGCGAAGTGAGTTTATGCACAGTCAGATAGTCAGACATGAAAAATGGATCACAATTTCTTCAAACATTAAAACAACAAAAAAACAACTTTAATCTAAAACATTTTGGGCAAAGTAATTTTTCTTCTAGGGACTATTGTCTTCCACTTGAAAGTGATTCGTTTTAGTTATTAAATTAAGAACTAGACTTTAATGGTCTCATGGTGTTGGTCTGATGTGTAGATACCAGGAAATGTTATGGAACTTCATGCTTCCCACTGCTTACCAGAGGCATGGATGACTTGGCACCTGCCCACAAAGGAACAAATATGTGCTTTTAATGACCATGCATCACTGTGATTGATTGACCAACAAATGATCAAACAAAGCCAACAAATGCAGATAACTGAAGGGTTAAAGCAACCCGGGCTTCCTTAACACTGCAGCAACTAAATAAGAGAGAAATCCGACTCTCCCTTCTGGGCCAGTATTGATATACCTTAATTACCTAATGAACAAAGCAAATCTGTTTTATTTATCATAAATAGGCAAGGAAAGATGGGGAAAAAACACTTCTGTAAGATGATGCCAGCGTCCCTGAAGGAAAGCTGGGGGATCAGATGAGTTCCAGTTTATCCATGGAAAACAAAATTCTGACCTGCCAACTGAAGCAGGTGCAACCTTGGAAAGGCCCATTATACAGCCTCTGGATTTAACAAAGGCAAGCAGGTTAAAGCCTTGTGCTAGTAAAACCAATACCGGAGTGATTTGTTTGGCAACATGCTGCCAGTGAGTTGTTTTCACCAAACAAAGTACAAGGAAATGTGAAATGCTGAGGATTTAAGCCAATACTTAATAATAAATTAGGAGCAGAGAAACACAGATTTTAATAACCGTGAGGATGCTGGTTAAAATTGAGAAAAGAAATATAGCAACAACAAATTCTCAAGTGGTTGTGTTCAAAGATCACTGAAATGTTTCAAATCTAACCCCCAAATTGTCAGTGATAGGTATTTTTCCTCGAACCTTCATTAAAAGAACCACTGACAACGTAAATGAATTTTATACCAAACCTCTGCAGAAGGAGAAGACTTGGCAAACTACTCCTCCGAGTCGGTTACAGAGCGTTCTGCCTTATCTCTGCTTGAGCAGGCATTTTATTTAGAATAACAAAAGTCAGAAAAGATAAACAATAAAACAGGCGGCAGGCTGGCAGGCTCTATCTAACACACAGGTCATCTAGCTCTTTCAAAGTCTGAAGGGAACAATCAGTTTTCAAGAACACAGATATTCTACACAGCAATCAAAATGTATTCGCACAGCACGTCATTTACTGATTAACATTAGACTGAATGTTGACCATCAATTAATATTAGACTGAATATGAACTAAAGTAATAAAAATGATAATACCAAAAAATCTCTAATAGTCAGTAACTGAAGGCAATGAGACAGAGTGAAAGTATGTACAGTGCAAATAGATGGCATTTTCCTTAATATGGGCAATATGGCTAACACCCAGCGCTGTTTAAGGGACAGAAATAAGTATGGAGCTAAAACAGTGTCAGTATTCACAACTGCACAGGATGATACACAATATTTATAAATACACATAATTCACTTTGTTTTGGAGGACAAAGTCTTTGTGAACCACTTTTTTTCACGAAATGTAGGAGTCCGTCATGCAGTCAGAAGGATTTCATGACTCAGTGATTCCAGACAAATAAATATTTCCTTTTCTTCACTTGCTGTCAGTTGAGTTTTTGTTAGATTTCCCATTAAATGCAGAATCAGAAGCTGCGAGTTGGAGACCAACTTCAGCTTTGTCTACACTGATTTCACTGAAAACACATCTTCTTTCGGCTCTGACTGCTGTATTCTCTCTCGGGTTAAGATGGCAATAAAAAAATAAAAGAATTTTCTTAAAAATTATTTGATTCAAGGAGTTTTTAATTGCCATGCCAGTTTGTTTGTGGTATGAAATTTGTCCTCAGGTCCCAGATTAAGAAATTTTAATTAATTGAATATGACATTGATATAATTTATTCAAGGACTAACACTTCACAAGTCTTCCTAATGTACAAAGGCTATAATTGCCTTGGGACTGAGGACAGTTTTCTTCAATAACTGATTTTACAGAAGTTTTACTCCTATGGGGTGCGTTATGATTGGCTGAAACAAAGATATGCTTGGCTGCTGATATTTCTCTGTTGTGCAAAAAAAAAAAAAAAAAAAAAAAAACTTGAGTTGAGCCATGTCAGGAGTCTCACAATTCACACAAAAATGCAGGGAAGTCCACAGAACAGAAGCAATTTGTAAACCAAGATACATTTGTTTTACATATATAAAAAAATACAAGAGGAAGTCTTGTTCTGTTCATTTGTAAATATTGCTTTGTGCACACGACTGAATCCTGTGAATCTCATTCTGTGCATTTTGTAAATCTTGTTCTATGCAATGGTAAATTTTTCTGTGCATTCGTGTGAATATTGAGACGGTTATAGCTCCAAATTTATCTTATTTTAAGCTTTGAGCAAAAGCCCCTGTGGGAGGCATAAAAAAAGCTACTCCTGGTGTTGCCGATTTAAGTTTCTCACGGTTTTAAAGAGTATGGAGATCTCAATCAAGCAAAGAAGGGAAAGGAAAGTACCACAGGAAACCTCAAAACTGAGACATGAAGATATAAAAAAGGCACATATACAGCGTTTGTAGTGAACAGTTTATTATAAGTCTGTCAGGACACACCAAGCAGTGACTTCCCAACAAAAAAACTAAAAAAAAAGCTCATCTTACATTCGGCATCTACTTTAGCTTTTGTCCATGTAGGCACTGCTGACTAAAATGCAAAGGGTTTATGCACAGATTCCAGTTGCTTTATCAATTCTAATTTATAAATCTTTGTTGAGAACAGTACAGTAATCACAAGCACAACACTAGAAAAAAAAAAGTACAAAGTCAATATTTTCAAAGGAAAAGTGAACAGTCCTGTACCCAAGGGCTTTAAGGGAACCCCACAATTTTGCTGAGAGAAGATCAAAGTCTGTAAACTAGCCCAGACAGACGTTTTATCACATTGCCAATCCACAGTGCTGCTACATACACACTTAATGACATTAACATTCAAACCAAACCAGTTCTGTGAACACAATCATCCATGCTCCAACAATTGATCAGTAGGCCCATGAGGAGGCTCGGATGGACAGCGACAATAAAGAATACGGGACAGAAAATGTTGTGGGGTAAATGGCGGAGCCCTTGACGGGTTGTAAAACTCTGCACACAACACCTGGGATGCACTTTTTTTTTTTCCTACCTACCCACATTTCTTCAAAATAAAAACACTTAAAAAAAAACACATGCACAGTTCAGAGCTGTGGGCTCAAAGTGTTCAGAGCCAAGAGTCATGGCACACAATCGACTTATTAAATCCATTTCCCAGAGTGCTGCCAGCCGAAGGAGCCACACTCACTCAGCTAGCTGCCACACCAAAGAGCCTGGACACAGCGACACGCCAAAGACCCGCCCGAGAACAGCGCTCTCAGTGACACTCACTCTCGCATATACATATATACACAATCATACCTTAAAACACAGATGGCCGGTTACAAAAGTCTAAGTACATTTGAACCATAATAACAGTTGCATCTTCATCTATGCTTTCACTTCACTGAGTTTCCTTTTCCCCATTTTCAACCTCCATCGCCTCCTCGCCGTTCTCCTTACTCTCGGGTTTCACCTTCTCTGCTTCTTTCTGCTCAAAAAGGAAAACAATATCTAGATTAGCGCCTCTCCAAGTCACTTTCAGGTGATTTATGCCGCCCTCTAGTGGTAACTTTGCTGTTGTGTGCAAAGAAAAGTGCCCTCACCTTTGAATCCCTTTCTGCAAATTTCTGGAACATATTCGCATAGATGCGTTTGTCCTTTTCGTGCTGCTCCTTAATGCGTTTCTGACACAGGACCACCTAATTTGACAAGGAGATAACCAGCTGTTTAACAAAACTAAAGGTAAGCACCAAAAAGGAAACCAGTGAAAGTTAAAAGACATTTTTGAAGTACTGATAATTTCATATAATTGATATAAAATTCATATTTTTCAAATTGAATTTTCAAATATTTAATCTTTTTGACAGCTTCCTCAATGATACTGGATCTAATTTTTAAAAGGCAGATTAAAAAAGTCACCTTTGCAGTAGGGCTGAAACAATTAATTGGACTAATTGTGATTAACTTATTGAAAAAATCAATTAAGTAATTACCCATTAACTAGAGTATACAGACTCATAAAAGGCTTTGAAAACCAGCATATACCCATCTACTTCATGTCCAAAATCCCAATAAAATGAAAGTAGTATTACAAACACTGGTTTTAATGCAAAAATAGGCAAAACGTTATGAGGAATTAGTACTTGGTGTTATACCTGACTTTTTGCGGCTTTGTTGGAAGGATACAGCTGAACAACTCGCTGGAAATCATCTCTTGCCTTCTCAAATTCATTCATACCGAACAGCGCCTCTCCCCGTCGGAACAAAGCCTTCTCATTTGTAGAATCCATTTCCAGGGCCTGCAACAGGAAATGGTGGGGTCTCTGAGATTTAAACAACTCGCCTTGTGCAAAGCGCAAAAACCTCATCTGAAAGACATCTGTTCAGTCTTCCCTTTCAGGAATTAGAGAAGTCAAATACCTTGTCACAGTTTTCAAAGGCTTTGTTCGGCTCATGCATTTTAAGGTAGCACATGGCCAAGTTCAGATTTGCAGCCAGTCGCAGGGCTTTTGCCTTCTTTTCATCCTCATCCGACAAGCCAGACTCATGCTCTAGCCAGGCAACAATCTTTTTGTACTGCCCAGATGCCTGTTTGTATCTCCCATCCTGTAACAGAAAATCCCCAGGTCAGAATACATAGCAAGGACACATGTAGCAATTAAATCCAGAATAAAATCTTTAACAAACATAATGTACCTTAAAACACTGTGTTCCTTTCTCCTTGACAATACCGCTTTGCTCCAGCTTTTCCATTGTGTTCATTTCCCACGACTCCTTAGCCTGTTAGATAAAAATAAGTCAAATGTGAGAAAACTTGATCAATAACTACCTGTCACAGATATTTGTGATATACTTGCCTTTTCAAAGGCTCTTAGCTTAATCTTGTACTGCAACGTTGCGCCACCAGGAATACAATAGTTTTCACTTCCATCACCCCCAAAGCCGTACCTACAAAATAAACACAGATGTTAAAACTGTACACACACACACACCCCAATACCAATACCTGGGGGTAATTTAGAGACCACAAACCTCTTGTCATGTTTATGGACTGTAGCCCACTAATGTACAGACTGAACATGCAATCTCCATTCAGAAATCCCAGGCCAGGATTTTAACCTAAGGCTTTCTTAAAGCAAGGCAATAAACTGTACCAATATTACATGAGACACAAGATAAACTAACATAATCATACTTGGGTTTTATAATGAAGAGTGCCTCTTCTCCCTGCTCCATGGCCAAGATGGCTTTCTCCACACCGATGGGCAAGCCAACACTCTCTCCATCACCGATCTCAAATTTCAGCTCCCTCTCATCAAAAACGCGCCCATCGCACGTCCCTTGAACAAAGACTGAAACAGAAACACTTGGGATTAACTCGTGACAAACCTTGGGGGTGTGTACTACAAAGCAGGGCTTTCTTTGAGGGGTCAGCAATGAAAACTGTGTTTAAGTGATGCTGTGAAGTTGGTCGTCAACTCAAAGAGTTTCAGACTTCGAACACATGCACGTTTGTGAAACACTGAAACAAGTAGGCCAATCACAAAGAAGATTCAGGCAAAAAGTTGGCAACAGAACACAATCTTTCAGTAAATTATCCACAGAGAGAAAATAAATTGAGTCACGCAAGAGGCAACATGGCAAATGTCTAAATCCGTTGGGTCTAAACTCTTCGTCATGCCGGCCATCCAGATGGAAGTACTTGTGAGACAAATTAGGTTTTACTAAAATAAAACAAAAATATCTAAAGACACAAAAATATTGCAGGTTTAACAAAAAAAAATCCTGAAATCTCAAACATGTTTTTATGGAACACACAAAGTGGTCTAATTTTATAGAAAAGGAAATCATTGTCAAACTAAGACAAAAAAATATGTACGTATATTTTTCCTAACGAAAACAATTCTATTGTTGAAACTATTCTTCTTAATATTAAAAAAAAAACAAAAAACGTCCATCTGCACCAACAGCCTGCCAGATGTGACCATTCAGAATTTACATTTGTAGATAAACCGTCTGTCCTAGGTAAAGAAGGCCAAAATCCGTTGAAAACTGTGGTTACTGAAATAAGTACCACCCAGAGAGGCTCTCACTGGTCTTGAAAGTGTAGCTAAACCGGTTTTACAACCTACTTTTAAGCAGTTTTCTATTCAAGTGTGGGTAATGAGAAAACCGTCAGCTAACCTTCAAAATGTGAATATGCACACTTGTTCACTTCTGCATGAGGCCATGTGTTGCCACGGTCCATAAATTTGATCCGTAAGATTATTACACTTCTAAAAATCTGATCAGCTCTTTAAAGTTTTCTTTTTCAAAAAACTAATCCGTCAGACTGCTCCATTTGTCATGCGACCTGATACTTTACAGTGAATGAAGCAGAATGACTGTTGGGGTAAAACTATTTAGCATAAACTTAAGATATAACATTTTTAAAATAAAACAACATGTTAAAGATTTTGATCGATATATTAACTTTACAATTAAAACCATCAATCACTCAAATGATACCGTCCACCACAGCTCCATCATTGGGCTTGGAATAACCCTCTCCTTTAGAGATGATACGCCGAATGATTCCTCCGTCTTCCTCCTCGGTTATGTCTTCCCCACGAAATTCAAACAGTTCCACCTGCATTTACGCAAATGAATAAGTAAATATTTTGACTTTCCAGGCCAACAATAAGCAAAAACACATGGAAGCAGTCCACTACAGGCACGGGCGAGTTTACAGTTTCAAGCGGCACCAAAGTTGGTACAAAAAAAGATAAAAAATTAGGTGGGAAATAACTAGAAGGCTTCCCGTCATTCCTATTAAGATAATACTGTAACAAGCATACAGTGACAAGGTTTAGAAAATAAAATAACTTATTTAAATCATTAGATTAAAAAAGGAATACAAGAAATCTGAATGAGATTTATTAAAATAAGAACAGCTTTTTATTTGGCGGTACCTTATTGGAAACAATATCAAGACTAACTTCACTTTAAGGCTGTTAGACAAAGCAGAACGGGTCAATCACATGCAATTTGATTGTTATTACTTTTTTAATACAAAATAATGGAGCACTAAGATCTCGTAAGAATTTTACACTAGCTGGAGAGATCATCAAGGGCTCTCTTAGAAGTGCTGTCTGCGTTCTCATTACCAGGAATGCTCACGTGTGGCGGGACGCAACAACAAAAAAATCAATATTTAAACTCAGAGGTTTTAAAAGCTCTGTTGCTTTGAAAGAACAGAACGGCAAAAGATGCAGCCGAAGCCTTTAGCTGCTGGTCATTTAAGAATTTTGCTCGAGTCCATGTACAAATCAGTAATATATAATATGACAACATTAATATACCCAACATCTTAATATAATCAACATCTTAGTTCAGCAGTGTCATGTATATAGACTTCTTTTCAGCTTTAAATAAAGCAATACAATCATGATTTACATTTTCAGTCTAAATTTTGTTTTATATTTTACCAAAAACGACTAAACCAAGATAACCCAATATCAATTCCTGGGTAATCTGGATAAAAAATAAAAAAAGACTCAACTGTACCTCAAACACAAGAGTGGCTTTGGGGGGTATTTTGGGTGGGCTGCCTGCAGATCCATAAGCATACTCTGGCTTGCAGATGAACTGACACAGCTCTCCCAGTCTCATTGTAGCCACGCCAATATCCCATGCCTTAATTACTTGACCTAAAATGAGAGAGAACCATAGTAACCCTGATAGTTGTGCAACTACGACTGAGAAGTATTGATGTCTTTTAGATAGGAGACCAACCTTTGCCCAGCTCAAAGGAAAATTTCTCTCCTCTGTCCCTGCTCGAGTCAAAATGTGTCCCGTCCAAGAGAGTCCCCACATAATGGACAGACACTTTATCACCAGTCATAGGGACGTCTGTGCCTGTGCCTTCCCGTTTCACCAGCTGTAAGGAGAGACATTTGCAGAAGTTATGGAAAACTGTTATCCAAAGCCAAATTTTAGTGTGTCCTGCTTAGCCACTGAACATTTAAGATTCTGTACATCAAAAATATATATATATATTTTAGAAGAAGTCCATTCAGGATTGCTCTCCTGTGTGGAGCGTAAATAGCTCGGTGCAGCACTGAGACCGACTGTTACAGCTCCTTCTGGAAATGCACGCTGTTGCACTGAAAGTATTAAATTTCACCTTCATCCAAGAATCGGATGACATAAAAAGCGAATGCAGTGCAAAAATAATGGGAATATACCGTTGTTGCGACTACTGCGGCTAGCTTGTACGTGCTATTTAGATCGACGTTCTGTGCGTCATTACAGGCTACACGCAAGCTAACATTAGCCTAGCCATTTCTAGCCGGAGTAAAAAAGCACCAGTTCGTTTACCTTTAAAACACCTCCATCTTTCTTTGGTGTGATGTCTTCTCCCTCCATCGGCATGGCATTCTGCCCCTCGCTGTTCTGCTCCTCTGCAGTCATCGTTTTTGGGTCAGATTCCCCCCCTAACCCTACAACGCAGCACGAACTGACACTTGCTACCAACCACGCCAAGTGCAGCAAGCAACAACTAACGTCAACACAAAGTAGCAGCAAAGGCTTCGTTTGGCTCCCCGCGGTGTTAGTTATTCTCTTCCTTTTTGCAGTTGGAAATTAAATGCACAATTAAATAACTATCCGATAACCCAGTTATCTGTGGTGTTGGGCAGACAGCGTCTAGTTCACGTTGGGCAGCTGACAGGCGCTTAGAGGAGTAGAGAACTTTCCAGTCGACCTGGATCAACAGCGACGAATGCGCTTTTGGGTGGCGTTTCACGTCCCTACAACCAGACACCACAAAGGCGGTGCAAAGCTAAAGGACTTGAACAATTACAAGATTTTAAAAACAATTTATATCTATAATTTTAATGTAATATATAATTTTTTTATATATTATGTAAAATTGTAATACAGACTATAAAGCGAACAAGATAAAGCTTGTATTATAATTGCCCCGCCCACATAAGTTGTTTTATATAGTAAAACATGCACTTCTATTTGAATCCCCCCCTCCTATTGGCCACTGTTTGTGACTACTTCTGTTTGTTGGCGCGGTTGTTAAAAACCCGGGAATTGAACGAAGGACGTTTCAAAACTTCATCCCTGTGGTGAGTTCACTACCTTGCCGATATATATACAAACGTATATAATGAATGCGAGAAAATAAAGCGATTCAGATATCAATAACCATACGTTTAGCTACTTACGACTAGTAGCCTACTTTTTTGAGTGACAGTGTCCCATTCAGACTCCGAATGAACTGTTAGATGCGCAACAGACCATTTATTTAATGGTAGGAGGAAATCTCTTCCTTGTGACATGATAGTGTCCGTCTTTATAGCAACTATGAATTCAAAGAAAGACATATCATATCTGATTTGGTCCCAGATATGAAATGTCTTCATCTGCAGGCGAATCCTAAGTCGTTTTGCTCAAACTTGAAAAAGAGACGCAAAAACAACTCATTTCAGTGACATCTTTTATTTATCTTTTCTTTAGCTGGCTCTCATCTACAGCATGTGAGCAAACGTGTGGTCAGTGGTTCACATAAGTAGGTCAGAGTAGTCAAAGAATAGGTTGAAAACCTACAAATACATAAGATAAATTAGATCACAATGAGTTAATTTTAACTTGAACTAATCAACTAGTTTCTCAAATAACGATTTAATAATTTACTTTTCAAGTTAACAGTAAATAAACTATATTCCAAACAGTGCAATTGATTTGTTTCCAAACACATGAAAAATCAAACAAATCATTTTTTTTTCTTCTTCTGAATGCAATTTGAATGATGTAACCTTATAGATTTGGCTGCTGAGCTTGAGAAGTGGAAGGGATGCGCTTGAATGTTTGTGAGGTGCGTGACAGTTGGGAGGAGATGGGAAATGCATTCAATATTCAATACTGTTTTAACTTGACATTTACTGATATTATTGTATGATTTTCAAATATTGTGTTTTATCAAGTCCAAAATCAGAGCGACTATTTGACAGAATATTTTAGAGCAATGTTTCTTCTTTACTGACAAGCCTTTTTGAAAATACAGATTTCCTTTTTTCCAACAGGATGTAGCACCAGCCCATATACCTACAAGAAGCTTCTATACCTGGTTTTGTGACCATCGCATCACTGTGTTTAACTTGACAATTAGGATGACTTAATTGAAACACAAGCTTACATACACAGGTCAGTTTATGAGTCTATCTTATCCTTATGTTTTTTTCTTCCAGGCACTTTAGGAGCATGGAAAATGGAAGGGACTCATTTCCCTTTCCCTATAAGCCCTACGACATCCAGGAGCAGTTCATGAAAGGGCTCTACAGCGCCCTGGACCAAGGCAAAGTGGGCATCTTTGAGAGTCCAACTGGAACCGGCAAGTCTTTAAGTCTCATATGTGGAGCCCTGAGCTGGCTGGCAGACTATGAGGAGAAGAGGAGACAGGAGACCGCCGCTCTGCTGCAGGAAGGAGAAGCGTCCCTCTCCGCCTCTGCTGCTCCGTCATCCAGCAGCAGCTCTGCATCTGCAGAACCCGACTGGATCACCGACTTTGTCCAGAAGAAGGCTGAACGTGACCTGGTGTCAAAGTTAAAGGTGGGGGACGTTCGGATGGCATCTTTTATTTATTTATTTTTCATTAATAAAGCTTAAGCTTTTTGTTTCAGGAGGAGGAGCTGAAGAGGAAGAAGAGAGAAGAGCGAATGGAGATGATCAGAAATAATATTCATCTAAAGTATGCAAGTAAAAGAAAGGTAAGACTGTTTGGAGAGCCCCCGCGTTCAGAATCCATCCTTACACATTTCATACAGGTAGATGGAAATGTTTAACTGTGACCTCACCTCAGAGCTGCGAAGAGGACGAAGCATTCAAGCTGCTTCAGCTCAGTAAAGAGGAACAAACCGCGACGCCAGGAGATCAGGAGGACGAGGAGCTTATCGTCGCAGAGTATGAGAGCGATGATGAATCCAAGAGTAAGAGCAGGCGAGTGAATGCTTTCATCGACTGCACTCTCACGGGTGTCATGAAAAGCCTGAAAAGATGATTAAAACAAGGTGTCTTTGTTTACCAGATTCTTTGGAGGTGAGGAAGAGGACGATGATGAGCTGGTTGAAGAGCATGTGACTAAGGTGACGAAGTCAGCATGAACATGATCTCAAAATAGATGATGATGTGTGTCAATCTTGATTCTGATGTGAGTGTGAATGTCCCTGCTTGCAGATTTACTACTGCAGTCGCACTCACTCCCAGCTGGCCCAGTTTGTCCATGAGGTTCAGAAAAGCCCCTTCGGTACGAACGTCAGTCTGGTCACGCTGGGTTCTCGGCAGGTATGGGTGCACACACACAGTCTTTTACAAGAACAATGATATTATAT
>CAEGAF010062833.1:0-10135 GCA_903067075.1 Micropoecilia bifurca
TATGTAAAATGTATTTTTTTAGGTTAGATGCTGCAGCTTTAAACAGGTTCGGTGTGAGAGTCGCTACCAGGTGGAGCAGAAGCGGCTCCGTCTGTCAAATATTACTAAATATTAAATATTAATACCTGTAGCGGAGCAGCAGTACAACAGCGAGAGCAGAACCAGCATCTTACATTGCAGCCCGCTTAGGATTTGTTGCTGCGCTGTTGCTCAGTGTGAAGGAAAGAGGAGACCAGCTGCACAGGCAGGCTGAGAAATGAGATGCAGGTGATCGGTATCGGCAACAAGAGCCAATGATTGACGATCATACACTTTTTCACGGAAATCGACCGATATGATCAGTGGATCGATTGGCATACCTCTATATCTTACACATTTAGGAACTGGAATCCGCCTGTGTGTCACTTAAATCTAGCTGTTTCCTGAAGGCCTCAGAGATTTGATAGAAGGCTTTGTTAAACAACCATCTTGGAAGACAAAGGAATACAGCAGATGGCCAGGGAAAATGTTGTGAATATTTTAAAGAAATGCGAGAACCAGCTTATGTAATCATACAACAGATCCATGGGTTACTTACTTACAGAATGAAGATGTGTTATATTTTATCAATTATGAGTTCTACAATCTGATTTATTTACAAATTGTCTTTTTTGTCACTTTCCTCTCAACAGCCCAGATACAGGATTCTCTGAGATGCATTGTATGTCTGGACACTCAAATTTCGTATCTTGCGTATGCGTCATTGCACCCAGTGAAACGTATCCCCGAGGTCTGATTGCCACCGGTGGGAATGATAATAACATTTGTGTTTTTACTCTGGACCGGCCGCAGCCCCTCTACACCCTGGAAGGTCACAAAAACGCAGGTGAGTTTTCACTAATCTGTTCGCATCAAAAATGTTGACAATACGTTTTGACTTCAGGTTTGTCATATATATATAAATGTATATATATATATATATATATATATTTTCTTCAGTTTGCACTTTGTCCTCTGGGAAATTTGGAACGCTTTTGAGTGGCTCCTGGGACACAACGGCCAAAGTCTGGCTCAACGAGAAGTGCATGATGACTTTGCAGGTATGCAAAGGTTGTTTTTTTTCCCGGTTTTGTTTTTCATTGAAGCACTGAAATCCCAGTCATTCATTGAAAATATTCTGGAAAAAACTCACTTGACTAAAGTTGATTTAGTACTAGGAGAGATATCCTTCAAGCAAAGACGTTATTTTTAATTTCCTTTTGATTTGAATATTTAAAACTCTCCTATCTCTAAGTTCTTATTATCCTTGAGTGACAGATCAGTTTTATCTGATCGAGCTGTTCAATATTTTTTTGTATTGTCATATTAGATGACCTGAAAACAGCCTGCTGAAGGTTTGCTTTGGAAGTGGAAACTCATCTCTCTCTCTACAGGGACACACTGCGGCTGTGTGGGCCGTCACCATCCTACCTGATCAAGGCCTCATGCTTTCAGGATCAGCAGATAAGACCATAAAGCTCTGGAAGGCCGGCCGATGTGAGCGAACGTTTACAGGCGAGTCTTTTATCGAGCCACCTTCATCTTTCTTCTACTAGAAAGGTGCATTGTGTGTTTTTTCTTTTTATTTCACCTCTGAAGCATAGTTGAGCATAAAGTTTTGTTAATAAATACATTTTATATGTAATTAGTGCCGCTGCTTTTTAATTTTTCAAATTTTTGGCTGTAAATGAAACATTTCTGAATTATTCTTAGATTAATTTTCATTTTTTCCTTTGTCATTTGGCTTTGCTACTGAATCCATTGTTGTTTTTTTTATAGCGAGTTAAATGTTAAGAACATAAAGCGATTTTGTAACACAAACTTTCCAAACTGTTCCAGCTGAACCAAATAATGTTAATGTAAGATAACAAAGGTAGAATATGGGAATGTAGTTGATAAATCATAAAAAAATGAAGTGCAGTTCAAACAATTTGAACTGCTGTTCAAATTGTAATCAATTAAAAAATTGCTTAAAAGTGACACGTGGAACCACATCACTGAAGAGCACCTGAACTTTAAGATATAGTTGCATGAATAAGTATTCACATTGCTTATTCTTTTTTGTTTTTACATATTTTGTCAGATATGTACACAAAATTCATTGTATTTTATCTTAACCATGTAACACAGCAACACAAAGTGGAATAAAATGAACAGTCTGTTGTGTTGTGTGGGAGTGTAACGCTTATCAAAGCTTATCTGTCTCGCTTTAGGACATGAGGATTGTGTAAGGGGACTTGCAGTCATCAGCAACACAGAGTTCTTATCCTGCAGCAATGACACAAGTATCCGAAGGTGGCAGGTGACGGGCGAATGCATACAGGTCTACTACAGTCACACCAACTACATCTACAGCCTTGCCATCTTCCCCGATAGTCAAGGTTTGTTCGCTATGTCCATGTTTCAGAGATCTGGATCCGTTCATGTGCAAACTGGTCCTGAATTATTGTCTCAATTTGAGATTGTTTGGAATAAATTGAATGGTAAAAAGCTGTGGAATACAAGGCGATTGCTTCGTTTATCCCCATCAAGCTCGAGACAAATGAGCGATTGTCTATTGGGCGGCGGGGGGTTCTGGTTCACACAACAAGATGATTATTTCGATTTTTCACCCTATTCTAATTTTGGACTATCTTAAGAATGCTCTGATTGTCACAATGAGTCTAAAGATAATTTTATGAAATGTTTCTGGTATGTGTGGTGTGTTTGGTGTGAGATTTTCCATTTGACATCTGAATGTTTTGTGAGTGAAATTTGTCTGTGCGGAGTGCAGTATCTGCCGTGTGGCTTCACACAAACCTGTTACACCTATGATATTATTTATATAATCGAACACATTAAATCTTGCCATGTGAACACACAGAACAAAATGCAGTAATTCTGGACGAGGAATACTTTCCTCTAACCCAACCCAAGTTATTGACATTAAATGTGTCGTCCATTGCTCTGTCCAGAGAAGTGAAGCAGAGAAAGCAGAAAACCAGGAGCACTTACTGTGAAAATATGTCTTCAATCTGACGCTCAATCTAATGCCGATGTGACTTCGTCTCAGACTTTATAAGCACAGGAGAGGACAGATCGTTAAGGATATGGAGGCAAGGGGAGTGCTGCCAGACCATCCGTTTCCCGGCCCAGTCAGTCTGGTGCTGCTGTGTTCTGCCCAACGGCGACATTGCTGTTGGTGCCAGGTAATGTTGATGGTATTTTCCAATCCACTCTGAATGTTTGGTGGGTTTTTTTTAATACTTGCTCTTCTGTTTTATTTTCTGAAACGCTTCCTCTCTGCCCACAGCGATGGCATTATTCGCATTTTTACGGAAGCCGAGGACCGCATGGCGAGCGCCGAAGACCTCCAGGCCTTTGAGGACGAGCTCTCCAAAGCCACCATAGACCCGAAGACAGGGGATCTCGGAGACATCAAACTGGAAGACCTTCCTGGAAGAGAACATCTAAACGAGCCCGGTAGGAATATATTTTTTTTATCAGATGACATCGGTGCATTTTTTTTTAGATTAACGTTAAATCTATTACAGGGAATCGCGACGGGCAGACGCGTTTGATCAAGGACGGACAGAAGGTGGAGGCGTACCAGTGGAGCGTCAGCGACGGCCGCTGGGTGAAAATCGGGGACGTGGTCGGCGGCTCCAACCAGCAGACCTCTAAGAGCGTCATGTACGAGGGGAAGGTAAGACGACAAGCCGAGCGCTGCAGAGGACAACGGCGCTGCCAGAGCTTTGACTGACGAGTCGCCGTCTGGCCTCAGGAGTACGACTACGTCTTCACCATCGACGTGAACGAGGAAGGGCCGTCCATGAAGCTGCCGTACAACGTGACCGACGACCCCTGGCTGGTGGCGCACAACTTCCTGCAGAGAAATGACCTGAGCCCCATGTTCCTCGACCAAGTTGCTAATTTCATTATCGAGAACACTAAAGGACACGTGGTGGGTCCTGCTCAGATCGGGGGCGGCGATCCGTTCACAGGTGAGGCAGTTGGCCAGAACTGGAACTCAGCTTCTGTTTCCCAGATTTGAGGGAGTTTGACGTCTAATTTCGGACTTGTTAGCTAGTTCCGTTTTGTCTTCAATAACTATAAAATAGTAAGAAATAAGAGACATGTTGTTTTTCTTGTTTTTCCTACCTCAAATGGTGCGCTTCTTACATTAGAAGCACAGGTAACATCAAAAAACAGCTTTACAATTATTATAAAACAAAGACAAAACCATCGTGGATCAGACTTTTATAAAGAGGGCAACAATCTGTGTGTTTTGTCTGGAGAATGTAGATCTTTGCCTTTCCTTTAAGTCGGGGTTCCTAAAGTGTGGCCCCCAAACTGCAGCTCAAGAATGATGCAAATTTAACCTGTCCAGCCCAGGTGGCTGGTGCAAATAGAAACTTGTTATTTGTGATCGGGGAAAAATTATTAAAGATATTTTTATATATGTATAATGGAAAATATTAAGTACAACACAAAGTGTTTGTTTGTCTTTTTATGTCTAAGCTTAAATAATACACACAGCCACGTCTACCCAGAGACTTTGCTACACCCAAATTGGCTTTTGGTTAATTTATTAAACGTGGCTAAATATCGCAAGAGTTTCGAAAGAAAAGTTTTGGATAAAAACAAACAAATGATACAACTTTATTGGCCTGATTTGGTTTTATTTTCTTCCCCTAGAAGAACTTTTGACACTCGATTTTGGCACATTTGAAAAAAAGTTTGGACACCAGCTCTAAGCAGATGTTGTTCTAGACTTTTCCACGGTCTGTCATGTTGACCGACGTGGTCAAAAACGTAGGCTACGCATAGTTTCATAAATCCGACATAAAACTTTTCATTTTAGGAAATTACACACCAGAATCTATTCTGGTTTTTCACATGAGGCCCATTGGAAAGTACATGTTCACCTTCATGACTGAGATCTTACCTTTTAAACCGTTTGTGTATTTTTGTGGCAGGAGGATCTCGATACGTTCCTGGCTCGTCTAACGACGGCTCCGGCTTCGGCGCAGATCCTTTCACAGGTCAGACTGTTCCCTGCTGGGCTTTTTTCACATTATGAGCGTTACTGGTGAATATGGTTCCACTGCCTTGGTTGTTCCTCTCACAGGCGCTGGACGCTACATCCCAGGGTCAAGTTCCAACGCCAGCGCTCCTTCAGGTGTGGCAGATCCGTTCACTGGTGAGTTTCTCTCTGGATCGACCGTCTGGAATATGAGAAACAATATGAGAAACAAGGGAGCTCAGGAGGTCATAAGCACGTACTAGATTTTATTAAGCTTTTATTTTAGATCCAGAAAATCTTTGAGGTTTTGCTTCATTTTAGTTCTTTGGCATATGAATACACCAAAGCCTGCTATAGTTTTTTACACATCTTAACCTCTGACCTGTCTGATGTGTTTTCTTTGGTTTTCATGATTTCTTCTTTTTTTTCCTTCACTAACTTTTCTTCTCTAAAAAAAACCTCTGCGACTTTCACAGAACACTCAGATTCATACTGAGATTGAATTGTGAAGTAAATAAAATCTTTCAGACTTGTGCAGGAAATTAGTTTTCTTCAGAAATGGATGAGGGGGTTTTAGTGAAAAGGTTGTTGACTTAACACCAAACATTTCGCTGAGAAAAAAAAAAGTTTTGTCATTTGTTTGTTGGATCTGTTGCCTTGTTGGAAAAGCTAGCAAACCCACGAAAAACCATGTTGCACAAACCGTTTCGTAGCCTTTAATTCAGCTTTGACACAACGTAGGATAAATCAGAAAACTGGTTACAGAGTCAGATTTTGCGTTTACTGGATCCGACTCTCCGCTCTGCAGGAAAAGGCGCGTATTCCTCAGCAGCCCAGAGACAGACCTCAACTAACATCTACTTCCCTAAAACTGACGGCGTGACCTTTGAGCAAGCCAATGCCCCTCAGATTATGGGTGAGTTGCCTGAATGCAGACGTGAGCGTTTTGTCGCCGTTCTCGTCGCCATTTGTCGAGTCAAAACCTGAATCACAGCTGACATTATTGCTAACGTTGGTATTTTAGAGATTTAAACTCATATTTTTAACTTGCAAGCTAATATTCCTCATGTTTTTGTTTTTGTCCAGGTTAAATTTTGCGCTCATTTAACTTATTTAACGTTTAATCTGTAATCTTACAAAGGCAGAGAGATGAGTTTCAAGCTGAAAATTGACACAAAAAAATCACATTTCGTTTCAGAGGAAAAATGATTTCCCTTCCTAATGGTTGTTTTGCCTGTTTCGTAAAGCCAAGCTTAAGGAGCTGAATGAAGGGGCCCCTCTGGAGCATAAGCTCTCTGACGACACCATGGAAAGCCTTGAGCAGCTGCTGCTGGTGGTTTGTGGGGCCAACTCACCTGAAACTCCCCCTACCATCCAGCAGATCAGCCTCCTCTGGAAGGTCTCGCATTGGCCTGAAGGTAGAAAGTCTTTTTTCATTATTATTATTCCCTACTTTGTAGGAATTGATTTATTTTCAATCACAGCAAAACAAAGAAAAAACACTCTGTTGTACTTTGTTTTTCCTTTCTTTTTTACTTTATCGCAGATATCGTGTTCCCCGTCCTGGACATCTTGAGGCTGGCGGTGCGCCACCCGCAGGTTAACGAGAGCCTCTGCGGCGAGGCAGAAGGCGTCCAGCTGTGCAACCACCTGCTGAGCCTGATGAGGCCCGAGGGTCGCCCGGCCAACCAGCTGCTGGCGCTGCGCACCCTGTGCAACAGCTTCAGCGGCAGACACGGCCGGGCTCTCCTGGTGTCGCAGCGCGAAGCCGTGCTGTCGCGCGCCGCCGACCTGGCCGCCGTCTTCAACAAGAACGTCCACATCGCCCTGGCGACTTTGGTGCTGAACTACGCGGGCTGCTTTCACATTCAGCCCGACCTGGACGCCAAGGCTCAGTGTCTGTCCGTGGCCAGCAGGGCCCTGGAGACGGTACAGGACAAGGAGGCTGTATTTAGACTGCTGGTTGCCTTGGGAACCACAGTGGCCTCGGACCAGACGGCCCAGGACTTGGCGCGCTCCCTGGGCGTCGGCTCTCAGATCTCCAAGTACTCCACAGTGTCGGAGCCGTCGAAGCTGGGCGAGTGTTGCCAGCTGGTTTTAAAAGAACTACAATGATGGGAATAATTAGAGATAATTCTGATACTCTGTTCTCCTTATATGGTCTGATTGAGATGGAATTACTACACTTGTATGGCCTGCAATAAAAAAGAGCAAACTTTCTTTATACATTTAGTCTGTGTTTTATTCTGACAGCCTGCCACCTGTTTTTATTTATGCAAGAAATATAATATACTTTATAAAGTTCCAATTTATAAATGGTCCTGCTACACTTTAGCTTTGACCCACATGCAGGAAGTGCAAGGAAAATACAAAGTCATATTGGAGCCAAAGTCCTCTGAGTCACCTGAATGTTGAAATTTCTGCCCTTTGTCACCGTCTTCTTTTATAGTACAGTATGCCACTGTGTGTGGGGTGGGGGATGGTTAAATGTCAGGTTAATAAGAACTGTTCCCTTTTTTCTTTTAAAGAGATTGTTTTATAGAATAATGGGGAGTAGGAAGATTGTCTGAGGAATGTACAAAAGATGTGATATTTTCTTTGAAAGCAAAAGTACAGACAGAATGTTTGAAGTTGCTATGTGTGTTGGTGAATCAGCACGATGGGAGCCTGGAGAGGTACAGAACCTATAAGAATTAGAGTCAGAGTTACACTGGTGCTTTTGTTAAAAAATTAATTGTTTTCAATGCTGAATTATTATATTCAGAATAAAGGTTTGAGTTGTACACAATGTCATTGTGAAATGATCCCAGCAAAAGTATAAATCAAGTTCCCCCCCCCAAAAAAAATTATGTTTTTATTTTACAGGCATTGAAAAACAGAAAAAATTCTGACTTTAATATGATTCTGAACTTTTATCTCAAAATTCAGACCTTAACTCGGAATTCTGAATTAGCGTCAAAATTACACACTTATTTTTTAAAGAAAAAAAATGCTAATTGTTTTCAGTACCGAATTATTATTTTTAAAATGTTATTTTTTTTTCACATATCCATTTAGAATACATGAATTAAATATACAATAAATAAATTTTTTATATGTACTAATGCGGAGGTGGGAAAACTAGATGCTTTATTTTGGAAGCTCTTCTTCCACCGGATGTGCTTTCAAACAACATCCGGGTAATGATTGAAAAAAAAAAAAAAAAAATTGGCGGTTTGTGTTCGTGCTACTGTCCTGTTCCTGCATGTATACGAGAAAGATTGAAACAAATGGCCTTCTAGGCGTTGTTTTCCGTGGTTGTGAGTGTTACGGGGGCAAAAATAGACCGTGTGCTGGGTTTTATTGTAATTTCGAGTGGATTAAATGTTTTTTTTTTGCTTTATATTTTATTTTTACCTCGCTTTTAGTTGAGAGTAAACGTTGAAGTTCTAGCTAGCTGACCCGGTAGCTAGCCGTGGTTTGTGGCTGCTTACAGAAGACAAAGCAGACTGACTGCTCCGGCTCCGAGTCATGGCCAACCCGAACCCAATGCAGAAGAAAAACGGACAGTATCTGTGGTTCGCTCTCCTCGGTTTGGGATTTCAGCCAGTCAACATCAAACATCTCAACCTTGGACCGTAAGTTTATTATTTTTACTTGACGAGAACCAGGAGGCTTAAAGTGGTTGATTTTTTACTTAGGTTAAAGTTAAAGCTTAGCACTTTGCTTAAAGATTGTTTAAAACATTTTATAGTGTGTATGGTTTGAAATATACTTTTCTGAAAATACAAACATACAAGCGGTTTTTTGTGTGTGTATGTTAACCTTCGGTGGACACGATTTTTTAAAACTGTTTTCACAAATTTGTCACTCTTACTACCATCGATTTCAAACTAGTCACTGATTAAATCATTTCAGCAACTCTTTTTGCTGCTAACTGTCATCTTTAATGTCTCTCGTCGAGCAGGAATATGTTCAACAAACCGAACAAAGAGGCCTTCTACCTGGTGATCCGCTTCCTGTTGGAGAAACTCAACCCTGCTCGCTTTCATGAATCGTACAGGTAAAGGTAGAACATGTGATCAGTGATTGATGCGCAATAAGGATTCTGTAATATAACGGATGTACTTTGTTTTAGGCACTGCTGGCCTGTTGTGAATCACAAAGCGGATGCTGAGTTCCGGAAGGTTACTTGTACCTGGCTGCGGGAAATCATGGTAAAATCTATAGTACATTTAAAAAAAAAGGGGGGGGGAAACAACTTAGAATGAGTTCTACTTAAAAATCAATTCTAAAAGTTTCATTTAGTTCATTTGAATTCAGCCTGACTTCCTAAAAATGAAGTGATCTCCTTGTTTTGATTTACTCCAGGATGAAATGGCCAACGCTGGATCTAAAGTGGTGATGTCATTGTTTCTGTCCCCTGGTGGACCCAAGTTTGTCAGCTTGATGCTTTATTTGGCCACCCATGTGATGCAGCAGGACATGAAGACGTTTGTCACAGGTAGAGCTCATGGAGAACTTTACCCATCTGTTAACTCGCGCTCTGCAGCTCCTGGCTTTCCTCCCAATAGAACTGTGACTTCCTGTCTCGTTGTTGTCAGATAAGAGTTGGGCTCCTGAGGCCGCAGCCTTGCCTGCATCCACCCCACATGTGGCAGTGAACAGGCTGAATCTCGTGCGCAGGAGGTTTTTGAAAGCCGCGGTGGATCAGGATCGTTTTCTCCATGACTACCAAAGACGAGCTCAGTAAGTCGTTCAACCTCGCATCAGAGAGGTTTCGTCGTTTTTCTCTTTTTTTTTTTCTTTAAATTTGTTTAATTTTACTTTCTGTTCCTTTTATCACCTGTTCAACATAATGCAATCAGGTGGAGGTCACTGTGTAGCAGCTGAAGCTGTTTTCAATCCACAAACTCCACCTACATACTCTTTTTTTTTTTTTTTTTTTTTTTACATTCACCATCAGCAGGCATTGGAAAACAGGAAAACGTCTCCCTTTGTTGTCTTTAAACTGTTTTATTTGGATTTAAGGTAGGGATGTGCCGATCAGGTTTTTTTCAGCCGATCCCGATACCGATCACCCCTGAGGGCCGATCGCCGATTCCGATCCCCGATACCGATCACATAATTATT
>CAEGAF010062842.1:0-17427 GCA_903067075.1 Micropoecilia bifurca
GCACACCTGCTATAAACTTATTCTTATTGACACTCTGATAGTACTGTTTACATTATAGCATGTATAATATAGGATACTAACATT
This sequence comes from Micropoecilia bifurca, assembly GCA_903067075.1. NCBI lineage: Eukaryota > Metazoa > Chordata > Actinopteri > Cyprinodontiformes > Poeciliidae > Micropoecilia > Micropoecilia bifurca. The sequence continues at coordinate 85 of CAEGAF010062842.1, forward strand.
AGCATTTTGGCTAATTTCACCTTATGCAACATACTAAATGGTACGAGTGCAGCTTAGTGAACATGCTTGTGACTCCCCACAGGTTATTGATTACACTGCAGCTTTCTTTAGCATTACTGCTCATTTTTACCACCACAACGCTTTATTAAAAATCCGACGGGCACACTTTGGCAGGCCCCGTAAAATTTCTGCAGGAATTTTCTAGTTTTGTACTGAATTCCGCTTATGCTAAATTTATGCTTTTTGATTATTTTTACTGTTCAACTGTTTAAACGTTTTAAATTTCTTATGCTTTCCTTCACTTCTTATGCTTTTCTCTACTTTTTCTTGTTTTTACTGTTCCACTGTTTAAACTATTTCCATTTCTTCTGCTTTCTCCTTCACTTCTTATGGTTCTTTTTCTTGCATTTCTGCAGCAGACATTCTGCTTATATGCATTCTCACGGCTGTTTCGCAGGAACAGCTATTTTTCTAGTTTTATTAAAATTTCAATCTTGTTGAAATTATAAGCTCCAAAAAGTATAATTATGAATATTCTCTCTGGTTTGAGGCTTTGGAGTGTAACAAACTATGCAAGCACTGATCACATGTTTAAATAAACATATAGAAACATATTATTCAGATTGTATTGTTAAGTCACTCTTGACAAACGATGAAGAGATATTTCCAAAGTGATTCAATAAAAAATAAATCTGTATATCTTGGTTTTTAGTCTTCAGCTTCTCACAAATGTAGTGTTGTAGGTATGACTAGATACATTTCTGCCACGCATTTTCAGTCTGAAAGCAGGATTTAATGTCTTTGGTTTCCAAAACTTTTAATGCTTGTATTGAGTTAAATTTGTTTCATAATTATTCAATGAAAAAAACTGAATCTCAAATTAAAAAATAAAATTGTGATCAAAACTTTTGGAACTGTAGTGATTTTGTTAAAAAACAAAACAATTTTTAAATTTTTTTTATTTATTAAAATCTCAAACTTTTGTCCCATGAAGTTAAAAAGTTATTTGCAAAATATAAACTTTTATTTCAGAAATCTTTGCGATTTTCTTTTTTTGGGTTGCGCTTCTCTAACTTTTCCTTGCGATTCTAAGTTTTTGTTTGCGAATCCACGGAGGCCCCTTTGGATTTTTTTCCATTTGTGTTTCCTCGCAAACATATGCGTTACATCGCAATAGGTTTTGCGTTCTCTCTCAATGATGTACTAATTGGATCATGGGGCATAACTGAATACTGTAAGGCTCTCTTATGTGGCCATTGTACTTTCTGCTATATGGTTTCCGTGAAGTTTAATATCTCGTTGTGAAATATGTGAAGTTTTACCTTTTTCTTTAGGATAGAAATGCATCACAAACCTACGATATAAACAGAAACTTTCCGTAAAAGGGAAAGAAATAAAAAAATACTTCCAAATTATTTGGACTATTTCTGAGAGATTTTCTCGGGGTAATAAATCATTTGACAGTTTTGATTATGTCTCTTGTTGTCTGAACGGTTTAAAACAATGTTTCCATTTTCAGTTCCATCTCAACTATGCAAACAGACATAAACATGCAGTGAATAAATCGATTTTCAATCAGTTTTTTTGCACCAAAGAGTTAAGAGTGAACACTGAGGCTCTTTAAATTCGTATACATTTGAAATTTTAAATTGACATTTGTGACTGTATACAAAATAAACCAGCAAATATTGCAGTAAGCATATTGTGAGGTAACGCAAAAGAATATTTTTCTCCATGTCCCCCTAGAGGGCTCCGTATATTACCGCCACCATCTGGTCTGGAGTGTGAACTGCAGCTATTGCCATTCATCAGTAGAATTTACATCTGAAAATGGATTGGGTAAATATGGCCTATGGAAACCCATTTGCGCATTTATTAAAACCTTGCAAGGTAAGAACAAAAGTACAGAGTCAAACATTGGATCTGGCTTCCTTTTATTGGTTCTGGTCAGAGAGGAAAGACTTGATTGGACTAGACATGTGGATCCCTGATTGTGATGTGCCAGGGATTCTGTGGAGCCCAACACAGAGCGTCTTGCCATTTATCTGTTTTTAACAATAGGGGGTTGTTCTTTGATGCTAAAGAGGGCAGATAAGTTCTACGTTTGGGAAGTAACACTTTAGATAGTCTCCAGGATCAAGGAGCTCTCCCCTGCTGTTATATGACACTGCATAAGTCTTGAGAGCAGCTTGACCAATCTAATGATAAGACTATGCAGAAATACCTAAAGCAGGAGAGGAGTGAGGAGCACATTATAAAATTTTCTATTACATTACAACAAATATACATGTATTTGTATGTATTTTTAAAACGATTATCCAAAGTATAACTTTAGTAATATATTTAATTGGAATTTAAAGTATATTTTAGAAAAAATATACTTTTAGAAAGTGTACAAAAATTATATTTTTAAAAAGAATACCAAGCATGTTTTAAAAAATGTATTCATATTACATTTTAGTATAATCTTAACAAGTAATCCCACTTAATAGTGTAATTCAGAAAAATACAATGTCTCTACCCAAAATTATATGATCACTGAATCTAATCAGATAAAAACTAAAATAGGTATAAAATGACTGACATAAGCTGGACTCCAGTGAACAGATTCATCATAAAATATGAAATACTAATTTTGAATGGAGAACTGAGATGAGCAAGACAAAACGTCAGGAGTGTGTGGGTGCTGGGAGAAGTGACAAGTAAACAATAATAATGGAAAAAAGCTGTAAGTATCTGATATTTTGAGCTCCACACATGGGCCCAGCATATTGATTCCTGAAATACATTTGTTTTTCTTTGTCTTATTGATCATCAAGTTTTCCATTAGATTCTGTCCTTTCAACCATATGCCGTCTAATGCGTGAAGACTTTGTGATCTTTCTCGTCAGTTTGGACATGTAGGAAGCCAAAACAATAAGCTCGGCGTCCTGTTTGATGCGGTTGAGTAATCTTTAATGATCCTAATGGTCTCTGCCTTTCTGTTCAGGCCTCAGCTTCTCATAAAAGACTTATTGATCAGTTCCTTTATCTGCTTTCCAACACTGCACTCTGACGGTATCAAGGTGTTTCAAGTATGTTTTAATGAGTCATTTTGTGAAAGGGAAGAAGTCCAACATGTAACTGATGCGGCTTTCGATTTTTATGATTGCTAAAATAGATAATGTCACCTTTTCACATGAATCCTAAAAATGCTCTCTTTGCATGTTCTACTTTGTCCCTTCATAATCTACTAACTCTGGGCAGAGCTCGCCTAGCCTAGCAGAATAGCTAGCTAGCTAATGTTACCTTGAAACATCGGGTAAAAACTTGCTTGTGTTTATTACAAAAGATTTTGATTGACTAAAAAGGCTTTATTGGTGTTTTAATGATGAGGATTTCAAAATGTCTTCAGTTTTAAGGTCTGCGAGGTTAATATCTAGGGCTAACGTAGAGCTTTATTCCAAGACATGCCTATGGACAGGACAAAAACTAGGCTGGTCTGGTGGTCAAGTTTTGGCTGACAATAGGGTAGCTCAAAAAGCTTGGACATGGAAGTAATTTGGAGCAAATATTTAGAGATATCCTCTTTGAAAACGTAAAGTAAGGTAAGGGTTTAGTGCAATGTTATTCTTCTGAATGATTTTTTTCCCCTGCTGTGTGTTTTCAGCTCCATTCACAGAAATAGTCAGTTTACAACATTTGGCCTAAAAACAGCTTCTGTAAGCTATCTGTCTGTCTGTCATTTTAGTTCATCTTAAAATGAACTAAAATACTAAAATATATCAAATTTAAACATTAGATTATATACGCGCTGAATAAAAATGTGTCAGTGTTCAGTCTCAGCATCTCCATGAGGAAATACTAATGACTACACAGAGAATTTTCTAATGTCAGGTCTGCTGTGTTTTTATGTGACCCCTGTGTGAACTGTGCGAACTCTCCATGAACTCGCATCAGAGATTCAGAGTGGATAGAGAAAAAAACCTACCTTGTGCATTTGATAGGGGAACGGGGAAGACATGAAATCTTCAAGATACAAATCTGACTAAGATAAACCTGTAAGACATAGATCTGACTTTAATCGCAGAAGAAAACAATATAGACATATTTCATTTGGGAAGGCTCACTGAAGACTGACCTTGCAGTAAAATCACAGAATTATGTAAAAACCTTTATGTGCTCTCCTAATCTGAGCCTTTTTGTTTCTGAAAGGAACATTATAACAGAGGCTGCAGAGTTAAATAATGAATCATAAGTAAAACCACGACTGGTGTTGGAGGAGTTTAACGTCAGGTTAGAACCACACAGACAAGCTGTCCTCAGAGTGTCTGTCCCGCTCAGACCAGGCTGACCCAGTTCTGGCGTGACGCTGCCTTGTTCCAGGGAGGCACGTGGCGCCGACCGTTCACTGTGATGTAAACAGAGTCCAGTCTTAGGAAGGTTCCGCCAGAAAAGCCTTTCTGGGATATCTCTCTTCATTTCAAAACCCAAAATTATCTCCAAACTATTAGCAGATTTTAACTGCAGTGCTGAGGGATTGATTTGCACCTTACGGATTTTTCATTTGTTTGTGTTTATTTCCCTCCGTCAAACTCATTTTAATATTAGGCAAAAGCAACTGCACATCAGCCGGAGGTGCAAATACTAAATACTGCCTGGATGGGCTGAATAAAGGCTTTAAGATACACATATTTTATAAAATTATTATTGTTTGGAGATATCAGTAGACAAAAGTTTTTTGTTTTGGTAATTTGTTTTGTCAAAAAGCCAGATTTTGTTAATAATAACTGATTTTTAAAAACAATAAGAAAATAATATTCCTTTGGGATGCTTCATGACCTCTGACCTCACCTCGAAGACATCCTGCTGAGAGCTTTATGTAATATCCTGGGTTCTTTGTGACCTCCTGGGTTCAGTAGCCAGGGTCACTTTGGTTGGTCCACTACTGGGAACACTAACCACTGTTGTGTGTTTTCTCTCTTTGTGGGTCTCTCACTGTTGATTACTGGAGTCAAAAAGCATTCAAATTATTTTGCAGACGTCAGATTCTCAACTGCTCCTAAATTCCTGTAGATCGGGAAAATACCGGGTTGGGTTTCTGTTTTTAGATCTGTAGATCTCATGTGAGCCTACTTTATGTAGTCTTTAACATATTTATGAGATTCCCTGTCTCCATACATCTGTAAACAAGCAGACCTGGGATTTGCTCATGAGATTGAATTGAAATGTGATTAGTCTTTCTGTTTCTCTTTGTGTTCCCATAAAGATATTCATCGCAGATCTGAAATATTTAAATGTGACAACAAAAAAAAAAGGAAATTATGCAAAACACGCAGCTGGAAGAACCTTTTAGATATTTTATAATTGTTGAATTCATACGTTTACCATATATTTATTGAATCCCAGAACTTCCTGCTGGTATCAGACGCAGTCGTATTCTGCATTACAGCAACTCAGACTCACATCTGAACTGTGTTTGAACTATTGACATTTCATGACCAGCTCTCTTTTAACATCAGATTGTGATGTTGTGTGTGTTTGCGTGTGTTTGTGTGTGTGCAGTCGGTCTGTCCTTTGACCAAAGTCAGGGCTTTAATCCCAGCCCTCGTCACTTCCTGACCTCTCTTCTCCTGTGAGGTATCTTGAAGTGAGCACAGACACACATGGATCTGAGTAATCCTAATCCACCTGCCTTTAATCTGAGAACAAACTTTAAATGCCCTGTGACTTGCTCTACATGGCCTGGACTGGCCTAGTTGATGGTTATTCTTTTAAGGTTGACACGGTAGGAAAAACCAAGTTATTGCTCCAAACAAGTCTGCATTTATGGCACAGTTCCTATAAATGGATTCACCTTGCAGTGGTTTATGATTTCAATGGAGTACCACATTTTTAGATTTTTCTTTCAAGCAACCAGGCAATCTTTTCAGTTCAGTTCAGTTCAGTTCAGCTTTTCTTTTCTACACCAGTATTCAACAAATGTTGCCTTGAGGCACTTTACAAAAAATATAGTCATTCCATTTGATCCTAGTTCCCAAACAATGCAGTAAGTTTAATTCATTATTTAAAATCTTTTCAAAAGTTTTCTATCAGAATCAGAATGTCTTTATTGTTGTTGTGAAATACATTAAAAGGAAATTTAAAAAATAGCAACTCTCAGAGTTAGTGCAAGAAAATTGACGAAAGGGCCGACAAAAAATTATTTGCGATATATTTATTTGGCTAAATTATGATGGTCCCATGTCAATGAATGGAGCAACGAACAATATGCCATAAAGCCACTCAAGCCCTGGGTAGACGGTAAAATTAATGCAGCAAAAACTAAAAACCATGGAGGAAAAAGAGCTTCTATTATAGAGCGACAGCTTCAGATAACATTTACCATCCAGCCAGACAACAACCTGAAGCATCCAGCTAAACCTTGGGTTTATTTTAGGTTATATATTCCTATCTAATGTTATTATTTTGTAGAAATCAAGTTTTACTTTTACATAAAACACATTTCTGTCAAAAATGTCCCATTTTGCTGCTCATGACTAATTTTAAGCACAATAAAAAGGTAAAACTTCTTAAGGGCCTATACTTTTTACAGGCATTGTACTTTTGCACGGTAAGATTTTAAAACATGGTAGACGTTGTTGTTTTGCACACACAGTGTTTGCAGCGACTGACCTCGATAAGAAGCCTGTAGACATAATTTCACACATCCAATCAGCCGATGAACGGAGGTGCCGGAGTGAATGCATTGCTCAGTTTAACGGCTGGCTTTATGGGGTTCGATGTGGCTCGGTCTTTTGTTGTGGCACACTGTACAAAAGCACACAGTGTTCGGGACATGATGTCCTGTCACATTTACAGCTGCGTCCTAATCCTGGGAACTCAGTGTTGTAGAAAAACATTCAGCCTGGAGGACGCATTGCTGCCCTCAGTCGGCTGGAAATCAGTTTCACACTGAAAATTACCACCAGTGGCAGTACGGCAGAAAGTATTTCTATTTTAAAAAAGTAACAATACTTTTTGAAGTTATAGTCCATTAAAAGTCCATCAAAAGTGTTTTAATGGACTTTAAATGCAACGTTTAGAGCAACTTTCCATTAAAAAAGGGTATTATTTACCGAATGACATTTCATGACAACTGTCAGAAGCATTCATAAAGACTTCTTTATGTTCATGACAGATGTTATGTCATGTTTATGACAGTGTCATGTCAGTTTTATGCACACCCTTCAAATAAAGTGTTACCATAGTTTTTAAGTAATATACTTTATGCTGAATTTGCAAAATAAAAAGGGCAAAATGCCACATGCAAAACAATGAGTTTTCAAAAATGTTTTACTTATTTGGATGTAAACTGGATGTTAGAGTGTGTGCTGCTCTGAGCAGCAGTAGTTTTCTCTTTGACTCTAATATAACTCTCACTGAAGGTTGAGAAACTTGTGAAGTGTACATGTTACACTTTAAGAATAAAGTTTACACCAAACTTGGTGATCATTTGGGTCCAAATTCCCAGAGCTGAAAGAACTCTTGGGCATTGGAGTTAACAAAACAACACCAGAATAGTGCACAATTCTAACACTTTGAGAGTAAAAAAGAACTCTTTTACTGACAACATTTGACTCTTTCAAGACTGATAGAGCAAAAATAAACTCTGTCAGAGTGTGCAAATCATATGATGAATGTATGATTTAGTGACAACCGTATACATACGGTGAAAGACTGAAATTTGTCAGTTGGCCACACCCACATGGTTCAGCCAGCTCTGACAGAATTCATCATCATGTCATTTTATGTCACTTGGCACAGCTTTAAACCCATATGAGACAAAAATAAAAGTAAGACATCCAGCTGGAAAAAACCCAGGTGACTTCCTGTTGGAAGTGGGTGGGGCTAAGGTGATGTAGGGAGTTGGTTGGGAGCACACTGCTGGCGAATGTTTAGTTTAACATGAAGCAGAAAGCTGAGGCATCCAGTGGGTGGCACAGCTTGCTACAATTGATAGTGGCCACACAGACACCCCTGCTAGACGGAAACAAACGCACCCAGTACAACACTTTTGTTCTATTGGTTGAGAGGTTGCCAGGCGACGGTACCAATGATTCGTAAGTGAGCAGAGTTCTGCAAGAGCACAAGGAGAAAGGTTTGAGTAAGAATTACAAGCTCTAATAAGGAAGATGTAGAGGGGTGAAAAACAAGTCAAAAGAAAATGAAAACAATAAATAAGAAAACAGGCACTCCAACATAATTTTTCTTTTGGTATCTTTAATTTCTCGCTACATGAAGTTCTTTAGATTGTAGTGTTTACAGAATTAATGATATAACTTAAAATAAATCCTTACAAGATAGGCTACGTCAAAAATATGAGCTAGGGTTTGAAAACAATTTCTATTACTGTATTCCACTAAAAAGAGAATGGAGGTCCAAAATACAAAAAAATGAGTTAAACTGTTAAGTGTAATCAAACTAAGTTTGTCAAACTTACTTTTTACATTTAACATAAAAACCTAAACCTTCACATATTTACTTGGATAAACTTAACTTAAATATGGCAAATTAAGTTTAATTTAAGTTGGAACTACTGCTTCTAGTTCAATATACCAACCTTTTTCAAACCAGATAATGATGAGGGTCAAAAATCACAAATACATTTAAGCCATTCCATCCCTTCCCTTGACCTGGAGATAAAGCAGATCTATCTGTGGGAGCTCCAGATATTAGCCATATCCTAAATCACATGCTCTGCAGACGAACCTAAAGCATTAGTTTTATGTGTTCGAAGATAAGGGCCAATATGCAGGATTAGAGCCGGAAGATACAGCTCTACTCAATTTATATGTTCCATTAAAATGGGCCTTTATGGCCCGCACGCTATAAATAATACCAATAAATATTTTGATGCTGTGACTCATTTAATACAAAGATCTATAAATGTCTGACAGAGAAAAGTCATTTCTGCTGGAGCAGAACCGACTCCAGTCATTCTGACAGGGATTCTTGACAAAAATCCCTGTCAAAAATATGGATTTTTCTCTTTTTTTGAGAATAGGGAAAAATCCATCTTCCCCACAGATGTAGCAGTGACCTGATCACAAAAAGCTGCATTTTTGTGAGAGGGTTGAGAAGCACATTTACTAGTATGTGGGGGTTGACTGAACTTGCCAACAAGGATAGATTTAGGCACAACAGACCAGACTGAGCTGTGGTAAAGCAGTTAGCTGATGTACAGCTAACTGCTTTACCACAGCTCAGTCTGAAGGTGTTGGGTAGTCAGGTTTTATCATAAGCACTCTTTTCTTCAGCTGGTGCATAAGCATGATGTGAATACACGCTAGATCTGGGTTTCATACGCTGAGCTTTACAGCTTCTCTGTTTTCTTCTGTTCTCAACATTAACAGCTCTGCAAAAGATGGTGGTTTTGACTTGCGCTGCTTCAGTTGGAGCTCAGAAATTAAGGTGTTATCCCAACAGCCACAACAGTATTGATTCAGCAAATGTTTTTCAAAATCAGCAGCTAACACTCCACCCCTCCTTACAGCATAGTTCAAAGTCACTTGCAGGCGTTGTAAGTAGACTGATGTTTTTTCACCTGCATCTTGGAAATTGCTCCATAAACTTTGCATACAGTTCATCACCATCTTGGATTGTTCCATAAATTGAGTCAATAATTTTGAGATAAACTTAAAGGGGGTGTATCTGGTCAAAGATGTTTAACCATGTCTGCAGCTGGTGGTAGTAGACTATCAAATATCTTTCTGGAATGTTGCAGGTCTGACACAGCAGGATCTTTTAACAGAAGGTCAACATCAGAGAATCGAGTTTTATAGTCTATTTCATGTTGTGGTCTTACATATCTGTATTAATAACAGTATCATCATACAGTTATTAACATAGTAATAACAGTATTGTTATCTTAATAACACAATAGTATGTTATTAAGATAACACATTGTTATATTGTTATCTTAATAACATAATACTGTTATTAAGATGACAATATTAAGATACTGTTATCTTAATATTAGATAACAGTATCCGTGATCATGTTGATGTTTAAAGTTATAATGTCAAATTTGGTACAAACATACTGTTAGTATACTTAATTTATATGTACTACACTTAATACTTAGGATACTTAAAATGTACTTTCACAAATGTAAGTATGTTTGAAATATACTAAAGTATATCTATTTTTTTCACTAGGGTCTGAATGTAAACCAGACGCGCCCGACGTGAGAAAAGCGTTTGGTATCATAACATCTGACCATCTTGACAACCGAACGTCTGGCCGCCTGAGATCATAAATGATGTGACGTCAGTGGATAGACTCCGCCCAGTTGTTTTTGTTCCGCCAAGAGACCCCAGCCATCTGTTTTAAACCTAAAAATGACGTGATAAAGGATATAAGCTACTTTTTGGTTTTCTTTAAAAAAAAAAAAAATTGGATGCATTAACTTAGCTGAACTCGGTTTCACCTCAGAGGTTGAGACTGAAAGCTCAGAGCGGAAGTCATGTTGGCTCCAGCTGATTCTCTCCGGAGATGATCCAGTTCTGTGAATTTCGGTGACCAAAAGATGGATCTCCGTGAAGCAGGACCCACAGTGACAGCCTACCTTGACCATCATGTCTTCTACTCCCGTGGAAATGGACGCTGCCGTTGTGCTGCTGGGGGCGAGTGTTACAGCCATCACACACCCGCTCCTATACGTCAAACTGCTAATTCAGGTAGCTGGGCCGACCGAGCGACCGAAATATAGAGAGATAAGGCAGATGAGGTCAATTATATATGTATATGTTTGTATATATCTCTAGTCTGTCTAACCTGTCTCTCCTTTCTTTGTTGCAGATGTTACAGATGATCAAACACATTGGATGAGCCCATCCAATGTGTTTGATGATAATACTGTATTATAAGTATTATAATACTTAGTATACTTGAAATGTACTTACGCAGGGTGAGGATCTCCTCTGTTTCCACCTCAGATCAATTAGTATTTTCTCCCTTTTTTTCCGTTTTTCCAGGTGGGACACGAACCTCTTCCTCCAGCTGCTGGGACCACAATGTTTGGAAGACCAGTTCTATACCTGCCTGGTTTCTTTAGCTATGGTGAGTTATAGCTGCACATGTGGGACATCCAGAGACCAAAACAGTCTTCCTGTGTGGGCGACTGTGACTCTGTGTGTACAGTAGCTGTATTGTGATCGGAAGGTTGCAGGTTCAATCTCAGCTTCCTCCTGTCACATGTTGATGTGGTTGGATATAGTTTATGAAAATATCAGTATCAAAGCACTGGGATACAATGTGCCAGCCTCATCACACCAGTGACCTGAAGAAACTGCCACACAAGAAAAAAGCAAGGGAGAAACATGGGCAATTACGGAGGTGTAAGTGAAGAGTTCCAAGCAAGTACTCTTTTGTGCATCTCTAACAGTCAGGTGGAGATGTAGCTGAGCGAACCGGAGAATATAAAATATATTTAGTCAGAGATGAGGAAGATCACAGTCTTCAAGCAGAAAGTCTGACTGATGGAAGTCCAGACAGATCCAGTGACCTGAACAGGTAGCAAGATCGGCATCTCCTCTTCTCCCCCCAGCCAAAGATACATCACACCTTCTTTTGACCAACAGCTCGTCTGTCATCCAATGTTTTGTTTTCCACCTTGACTATGGACCTTTTTGCTTACGTCTCTTGTCTGTAACCAAATCAGGAGATGCTGGAGCTCCCTTGGTCTCATCCTTCTGTATGTCCATCTCCAAACGTTAGGTGAAGAAGTAGCTGAGTGAGTGAAGTGGAACCAGGCTGCAGGTCCAAATAGTGTCAACCTGAGTCCTGACATCCTGCGCCATGCAGCTCTGTGGAATTCTGCAACATTTCTTCAACCTTAGTTGGAACCGCATGAAGGTTTAAGTGTTGTTGTTGCCCTGCTGGGACACCAAAGAAAGTTTACTCCTCACTGATCGGTGACCATTGACCTGTTGCTCTGACATCCAAAATTATAAAGGTCCTGGAGAGACCAGACTTGGCCCACCTGAGTATTATTGATTACTCAAGTGCACATGGCAATATCATAAGCAGTTTGCTTATTGCTGTTGAGGTGGAGTTGAAGATGCAGTCATATGATCTGCTTTGTCTGAAAATCCAGAAGACACAAGCAGAGGCCACAACAGTCACCTGGACTGATGACAAGCAGACAACATTTTGTTCATTAAATACATGTAATTGTCTTGTGGGATTAATAAAGTATTTTTGATTTTAAAAAAGGCACATACATGCTGCTAAGAGGAAGTGTGTTTGTTTTCAGCTCAGTATATTCTCAAAGTGGATGGAAAGCTGGGTCTCTTCCGGGGCCTCTCACCTCGTATAGTATCCAGCACCATCTCTACTGTGGTCAGGGGCAAAATTAAACGGGTAAGAAAGACAAAATATTGTGGTCATATTAACACAACAATCCGTGCTTTACTCCCTGAGATAGAAACTAATGGTAGTCACTTTTTATATACTCGGAAATAATGCTGGAAGTAATAGAGCCTGGACGTTTTTCCATACAACACCAGATGGACTTCTGTCCAATATTTATTTAGATGTGTTCATAGAGCTCTGGATGCTTTTTACTGACATTCATTGCAGTTCTATTGCATTAACAAACACAGGTCTTATAGCAACAATTATTTTCAGATGCAACTTTTTATTCAAATTGTAACTTTTTTTTCTATAACCAGAGGGAGCTCCAGTCCAAAAAAGATGACCACCAGAATTCCTTTAGGAAATTGGTCCAAGAGGTGAGAGGTCAATGGTTTCTGAAGAATCATTAGCATTACAGTGTTTTCTATATCTTTAATCCAAGTAAGACGAGGGTTAAGCTGACAGTTCATGTTTCAGTATGCCATGTTGAAATCAGGAATCATAATGACCTTCTTCTTTCAACTTTTTTTTTTCTCAGACATCACATGAGATGATCTTTCAGTGCCTGTCCAAAGTGGCCACCCATCCTTTTCACGGTATGCCCTCAGTAAGATGGCTTCCTCTGCACAGGTTTTGAACTTTCCTCTGAGCCTAACCTCAACAGTAGGACCAATTTAAGAAAAAAAAGGTCTTCCCCATTTCAGTTTTGTAATATTGTAAAGTGCCTTGTGATGATGGAAATCTATTACCAGAGCTTTGATCTTCACAGTGACAGTATTATTATTTGTCATTTGAATATGAGAAAAACTGTACAACATCAGTAGAATCTTGTAAAACTCTACTGATGGTAAGAATTTACAAGGTTTTTCTTGGATGGCCCAAACGAAACAATTTCAAGTAAAACAAAAGAAGCCAAAGCGGAGTATTGTTTTTATGCAGGACACAATTAACCCTCAACTGGTGAAACCAGCAAATGTGTCTCCCGCTCTCTAGACTACGCGCCCTGTTATCAGTCCAATAAAAGGCAAGGTGATGTGTGGTGTTGCTTCTGAATGAACACCAGAGTCAGTAGATTATCTCATCAGCTGTTTTGTTTTTCTTTGGCAGTCATGTCAGTGCGCTGCATGGCCCAGTTTGTTGGCAGAGAGACCAAGTACAGGTAAGGTCACAAGATCTGGTCTAGGTACAGTACAATGACTTCCTATAAAGTTTTTCAAGTCAACACAGATGTGGAAACAGCAAGTCCCTGATGGGGATCCACGATGAGAGAGATTGCTTTGTTCTCTCTCTTCCTTGGTCCTTCTGAGTTCTGGCCATAGCAGACTGACTCCTTCCTGGTGACTTTTAGCAACTTTCTGCCCCCACAAGCACGTCACCCTTAGCAAATAAGGTCATACAAACAGACGTCCCTATATTTTATCGATGTGATTTGTTTATGTTGAAGTCAGAGGCAGTTTTGATTTGATAAGCTCACTCACACAATCTGGATACCATCTCTTGATATCAATTTCGAGCAGTCTGTCCTGGCACAACTAGCTTTTCCATGTGCTTAAATAAAACTGGTGTTGCCAAGTGGGGCATGAGGGTTCAGCAGCTGTTACTTGTTTCATATGTAAGTGCAAAGTCTAAAATGACACAAATCCCAATAGAAAAGACTAAATGAAGAAATATTTAGCTTGTATGTTTATTTTTATTTTATTTTTTTAAGCAAATTTGATTAGTATCCTCTAAAAAGGGTAATATCAAAGCAGAAAAGTACCAAGTGATGTGAATTCTTTTGCATAATTTAAATTGAGCATAATTTAGCATATTTTGACTCAAACATGCTGAGCTAAAACTAAACTTCTGGTAAAAATTTTAAGCCACCTTAACTTCCAGGAAACAGAATATCGGTTTTACAAGAAACAAAAAGTAAAAAAAGGGAGTTGAAGTTAGTCAAACATATTTGTACCTTAAAGTATTATTACTTTATAGCAGTCCTTCTCAAACTGTGGTCCCGGACCACTGGTGGTGCACGAGCGCCCTCTAGTGGTCCACGAGGTACTGCACGTAAACGATCCTTTACTTGCCCTAACATGAGCACAAAGTACCACGCCACAATTAACTTGCAAAAGGATTGTGTTAAAATTAATCACGTAAAACTGGTTATTAAAAAAACCCATCTCCATGACTACCCAGTCATAGCTGCTGAGTGTGGATGTGTCGTTCACTAGTGATTGGATTCCAGTTATAGGTAGGAATCTCTTCATAGTCAGAACTGTTCTTTGTTTCAACATAAATCAGAAAAGTCTTTATGTTGACTTTATCTTGACTTTAACATAAAGTCAACATGTTAGTTTAGTTCAGACTTCTTGTTGAGGTTTTCACAGATTGTTCTCTAGGCTACATTTTGTAGAGACATCTGAATGAAGACATCATTCCCTTCATCCCATCAGTCAAGTCTTTAATCACCAATCCTGATGTAATTAAATGGTTTTATTTGTGTCTGGTGAAATGTTGCTGAACGTGTTTTCTCATTTCCAGTGGTGTATTCAGTTGTATCATGAAGATATTTAAGGAGGAAGGATTGTCTGGATTTTATATGTAAGTGGGGCTCCCTCTACAGTCCATACGGTATGTTTAACTCCTTACAGTCTGACCAGTGTGCTTGTTTGCAGTGGTTTTGTTCCACATGTGCTGGGCGAAGTCCTTTTCCTGTGGTGCTGTAACCTGCTGGCCTACTTCATCAACACCTATGCTGTAGACGACAGCGTACGTATACCAGCTGTTTGTATCCAAGCTGTCTTATCCATGCCTGAATGGACTGAATTGCTGCCATGCTACTGGCTGATGCAACGTTTATGTTAATGAGGCGTTGTACAGGTGCACCTAATAAAGTGGCCAGTGAGTGTATTCACAGCTTTTGAAGCTGTTTACCTTGAGCTTTAAGGCCGTTTCCCACAGGCTCTTAATTCTTGTGTTAAAGGTCACCTGAAGGATCATGAACTCTGTGAACTCTCGACCTCTTTGTATCAGTTCAGTCTGTCACTTTTTGTCTCCTTCTTTCTTCTTGCACGATCACATCATTGATTTTAATGTTTCTGTTGGTACAATGCTCCATTTATTTTAGTATTGTACCATCAAGCTGTCAGGGACGCCACATGAAATTTGTACTAAATCGAAAACTTTAACATTTTCACTGATGTGCATTGTCCTCTATAAGTAATTTATTGGGATCTAACTCCTGTTCTTGTTTTAGTTTAGTCAGGCATCCACAATAAGAAGCTACACAAAGTTTGTGATGGGCGTAAGTTTATTGTTATTACAGCACTTTCATTTTGACAGCTACTGATGGTCCGCAGTTACATTAATGTCAACTGCATTTCTCTAGATTACGCTGAGTGTTCTGACTTACCCCTTCACGCTGGTTGCTGATGTAATGGCCATCAACAACTGTGGGTGAGTGACAGAATGATTCACGATTTATTGTTTTCTGTTTGATGAGTTCTGGCAGATTGTTTTAACAACCTGGAAGTTTGTTATCTGCATTCATACTTGAGATCAGTAAAAAAAATGTATGAAGTAATTATTTAAACGTCATAAACTTTTTAAACCTGGGATTAAATACAGAAATAATTTATTCAAAATAGAATTAATTATATGTGCCTTTGTTAAATGCATTGTGGGCGGGACTAGGGCTGCATCTAATGTCTGATTGGCCTGTTTGTGGTAAATAAATTACAACAATTTAATAGTTTTTTCTGAACTTTCCAGCTGAGATATTGAACTGACATTGAGTTGTAGCAAACTTTGATGGGTGAAGTGAGATAATTTATTCAATGATGAAATATTTAAAATAAAATGAGTACATTTAATTAAGACATAATTTAATAGGTCATTTCTGTATTTATAGTTTTAATAAATTGACACATTTACATGAAGTTTTTCATTTTAATTTGGTACTCTTCACTCTGATTCCTCAATTTAAAGCAACAAATTAAAGTCGGACTCTATTTTATTCCCTGAAGGCTTTAGAAAACACCCTGAACTGATTGTTAGAATCACAGAACATAGACTCTGATCTTGCTTGGTGCTGCCGCTCTGACTCATTCAGCTCTGTGTTCCCAGTCTGGCTGCAGGTATTCCTCCTCAGTTTCCCATCTTTAAATCCTGGCTGCACTGCTGGAATCATCTGAGTACCGAGGTATGCAGACATTCTGACCCACACGTCCATCTTCCTGTCCTCAACATGCAGAGCTCAACTGTTCTCCCCAACCTCCTTCAGGGTCAACTCTTCAGAGGCTCCAGGCTCTTTTTCCGCCGTGCGCCCGTGAATCTACCGCCTTCTGTTGAAGATTAACGTAGTCGTCACTTGCTAGGATGAAACTGGAAGAGATCTCATCCCCGATCAAGTAGAAGAGGCAGTGCTGTTCATGGTCCATCAGGGGCTTTATGCATAAAAGACTGCGCAGTTTTCACACTAAAACTTAACGTACGGAAAAATTTAGAAAAGTGCGGCACACAAAAAAAATCAGATGCATAAAGCCGTGCACACGCACATGGCCGCACACCTTTCCTTTATAAATCTTTATTTGTGGGAAATAGAGCGCAGCTGCTGGTCTGCCCTCAGAACCGGCCCAAGCCTCCATGCAGCCCTAAGCAGAATTTGGTTTTGGGGCCCTCTAGTTGTTCTAACAATGTGGGCTGGCTGCAATCAACAGTCACAATATTAGATCATTAACACACCTGCTATAAACTTACTGCATCTCTCTGGCAGTGATGTTTACATTATATTCTATATGCACGTGTATACCTATATAGGATACATTTATGGGCGCCGATTTCCTTACGTTTGGGCGATTGGTGATTGGCCGATACTTTCATGAAGCCCATCTTATCCCCTGATCTTATCTTTGTCAGCAATGTATTAAAAATCAGTCTCTGTCCTCTTCTGGTCTGCAGAGAAAGGTTTGACTGACAGACTGA
>CAEGAF010062862.1:0-18718 GCA_903067075.1 Micropoecilia bifurca
CCCTAAAGCATCCCAGCACACCCCTTTTGTAAAAATGTCCGCCAGCGCCCCCTGCCGTCCTCTGAACGCCCCCTGAGGGGCGGTACCGCCCACGTTGAGAACCGCTACCATAATCCCTGCCTTTTTATTTTTGCAGATTTGGTAGAAATCTTAAATTATTGATAGAATTTTGCAGCATTGCTCATTTTGAGTTTGAGAACAAACAGAAGCCATCAAGTAAAAATAATTAATTTTGATCTAAAGCCATTTTTCTTCTTAAATGTCTATTTGATCATGCTTGCTTCTGCTGACCTCACATGTTCCTGAGGGTCTTTAAAAATAACTCCTTATGTGCCCAAGATGTGCATTTTCACTGCACAGCACAACCAGCAGTACATGTCTAATAAACGTTTACAGCCTGAAAACCTCACTGTGTAAAACGGCACTAATTAGCACACAGTTTAAATTCACTATACCTCTGAGCCTTCCAGCTTTCCTCACCCGTCTCAGTTCTCCCAACACCCTGTCAGTGGAAGAGGCCGGAGACACCCCCATCGCATCTCCAGCTCTGTAATTAAAACTCTGTAATCTGGGTGGATCATCTCTATTTTTAAAAGCCCCCCTGTCAACGTGTGGGCAAAGTGACACAAAAGCAGGCATCGAGCAGTGAGGAGGAGGAAAAGGAGGAAGATAGTAGCATCACAGCGGCAGGTGATCACCGGCTGGGTGAGATGAGAAAACTGATAAACTGCGGTAATTGGCAGAATGTCCTAAAAATAATTTTCCTCCTATTATCTATTGTTGTCCATGCAGCTCATGAAGATTTCAGATAATTTTATGATTTTAGACACAATGTTGTGCAAGTGTTTTTCCTCCTTTTTATATACTTATGACTGTCGGCCATGAAGTAATCTGATAAATAATTCTTCAGCTTTTTCATTTAAATGACCTTTTTCCAATCTTAAACTTACTTTCACACGTTGCAATTTTTTTTTAGTCTTTCATTTTAGGCTGACAAGGAAACCATCTTGTAATCCTGTACCTAAACCTTTGTCTGTGAGTTTATTTCTTCCTGGGCAGCTATTTTTATTATAATTTATAAAGCGTCAGAAAAATTCTTAAATCAAGGGTATTGAAGAAGAATGTAGTCTTTCTTTTGCTTAATAAATTTTAAAAAGTTAACAAAAACAAACAAATCAAACTCAAAAACTGAAACATTTTTTAAAAATAAATCATTCCGTAGAGCAAAGGACAAAAACAAGCGACAAAATAGTTTCGGACCAGTACACAAACATCTTTCTTTTTTTTCTGCCAAGTAGTTTAATAAAGACTCCTGTGCTCACATTTCTAAGGCTTGGATCACAAAAACTAAAAATTGTGGTAGTCCAAATAAGAGACATCTGCACTTCATTATGATATACTGACATTATGATATACTGACACCATTAAAACTGTTGACTTGTGCTATAAATGCCAGGTTTGTGCTGAAAGTTACTCTATCATAACATTTTCTGAACACTTTCTGTTCCTTGTTTCCATTTATTGTCGTTTTGATCCCAATTTGAGCCATTTGACTCTTATGACATATGATTAGGATCTACAATCAAACCAAAATGACTCCAAGTGCCACCCTGCTGGATTACTGGAGTCACACAACACACCTCCAGGGAAAAAGTAAATTGGAAAATCGCTGGTTGTCAAAGTGGGTATGAAATGTCCCCAAGTTTGGAAGGAAATGAGGCTGCAGACAGAGAGTTTGGGGAAAATATCTTGGCAGCATAAATAAGTGAGCTTGGATTTTTGTCTAACTGTCGGTGCAACTGTTGTCTTTGAAAGATGTAGAGAGTTTATTAATTATGTCAGTTTTACAGTTGTAAGTTGAAAATGGGGTAAAAGGAAGCATAAATCTGGACGAGATTCAACCTATTTACAACTATTATTTCTAAAACCTAAAATGAAGTTTGATCTGCTACAACAGTTTATTTTCATGCGTCTTTCGTTTTCAATTTAAGCAACTTTAATCTTGATTCCTCATCTGTTGTTAACCAATTAAGTCACAGCCACCAATCTGAGGAACAAACTCATTTCCCTTTGGCTGCGTGTTCAAAACTCACTCGTTCATGTCACAAGTTAAGCTTCTTTTGATTATAGGCGTAGCTGCAAACAATGCAAAAAGTACAAATGTTTCCCCTGAGTTACTTCTCTATGCATGGACAAATCAAAACGTAAAACTAGCTACTTTAAGCATGCAGCTTGTCATCAGAACAAACTTTAGTGAAACTTTGGATGTCTTATGTGGAGTCAATTCTGCAGCATCTTTGAAACTTTGCATATCGTAAAAAGACTATGCATCTCTCAGGTGATCTTTTTCCGTTGTTCTCAAGATAAGACTTTCAGATACTGGTCGTTTGTTTCAGAAAGATTTTTTTTCAACATGCAGCTTCTTTCTTTTTTTTTGTTCCTGTTTAGGTTGGACAAAAACTAAGTTAAAGACATTTAGAACAATGGGTCAATACCATTTCAAACAGTCTGGCTTAAAAACAAAGCCTAAAGAAATTAGTTTCAAGGAGAAAACGAAACAATGCAGTTCACTTTAAATCTAAAGGAGATCTGTCATATATTCTCCTATTTTACTAAATCAGATTTGAACCCTGGGTCCTAAACTGTCTGCCATCAGGCTTGTTTGCTCTTCACACACAACAGGCACAAACAAAGTGCTGGTCACAGGATGAACTCATTCCATATAGCTTCATTTGTTCACTCACACCAGGGGCGGTGAAATTAAACCTGCACTCTGCGGCTCATTCTTCTTCTAACCACACTAGTTGTACTTTTATCTATTTATTTTTTTCCCCCATAAAACCAAGCAGCCCAACATCAC
The DNA here is from genome assembly GCA_903067075.1 of Micropoecilia bifurca. Taxonomy (NCBI): domain Eukaryota; kingdom Metazoa; phylum Chordata; class Actinopteri; order Cyprinodontiformes; family Poeciliidae; genus Micropoecilia; species Micropoecilia bifurca. The sequence continues at coordinate 2,861 of CAEGAF010062862.1, forward strand.
TGTTTTTCTCAACTTGTTGCGCTTCTTTTGCTTTTCCCTTGTCGCTGTATCTGTTTTTTTTTTTTGTCAGACACCGTTGACAGAAGGACAACAAATTATAAGTTAAATCCCTTCACATTTGTATGTAACTGTGACTCAGTCCCAGCCCTCCCCTCACTCCCCGCCTTTGCCCCTCACCCCCTGCGGCATCCGCTCAAGAACATGGCCATTACCTTTTCCCGTTCCTATGGCAACACAGCCCCGTAGCCCTTACACGGGGTACCAGTGTGTGTATGTGTGTGTGTGTGTGTGTGTGTGTGTGTGTGTGTGTGTGTGTGCGTGCGCGTGTGCTCTGGATCACATGCGTGTTCATGTGCATGCAGAGTTGGGGTTTGTTGAGATAATGTCACCGAAGAGAAGCACCATTTATTTATTTATTTATTTTATTTTTTTTAAGGTTTAATGTCCTCATTTTCCGTTCGCCACCTGTCACTGATGAATGCGCGCCGGCTGAGGAGACACACGGTCACACCGAGGATGTTTGAAGTTTTCTGTAAAGATCACACACACGTTGCAGTCCGATTTCTGATTGATCTCTGCAGCAAACACTCTGATTAGGACGAGCAGACAGTTGGGATAGTCTTTGTGCTTCCTCACCGGGAGCTATCTCATGTCACTGCAACCCCTCGCTCCCCCCCTTTGGGAGGCAGGAGGATGAAGCCCCGCTCCCAAGCAACGTTCTGCGATGCTGAATGTTAAAAAGAAAAAAAGAGAGATGAGCTGACAAGAGTGACACTACAAAAGCAAAATGGACTGAAGGACAGGGCAGGGAGGGTGAATGTTACTCCTGCCTTTAGTGGTCCACTGTCTGCCATGTAAAAAAGGGAGTCAGAGAGGTGATGGGTGATAAGAGTTTAAGAATGTCTCCTCTGACTCCCTTTTCTCTCCCTCGTCTCCAGCAGGAGCAGCATAGACTGACAGACACCCTCCACCACATCCTCCCATCCGTCGCTGTGGGCTGGTTTCCTTCTGGCTATTGCCTACCAACCACCAAGTCAACTAATTAACACGTTTTCTGTGCACAGCCAGAATTTACTCGTTTGCAATCAACTTGTCCAGCCATGTACATGAGGCGCGCATTTTTTCCCCGTTTAAGTGTAAGTGATTGGCGAGGAGCATTAGGGCAGAGTAGAAGGCTTTGTAATGATGCTGTAAAATGGCGCACCATCTGATTTTCAGTGGAAATCAATGAGATGAGACACCCACCGTCCCTGTGGGATGACTTAGCCATTACAGGAAAGCATTTTAATCCGATTCGCCTCGAACAGAATGAGCTCCAGTTCTTCTGGGTGTTTACTTTGCGTTTGTCGTGGGTTTGATTAGTCCCAGGACGATCTTCTCCGTCTAACGCAGCCAAGCTGGTGTCTCTCCCATCAATCTTATCGGCTCCTCCTCTCTCGAGGGGGCAGACTTAATAAGACACAACCTGTTCTGAGTCCACGTTCTCTGTTTTGATCCGTCCTCCATCCCCCAACCCAACCCTCGCAGGCGGACATGCGAGTTCCCTTTAACTGGATCTGACTTGGTAACAGGATGCAGGAGCTGCAGGATCTGTAATGTTCAACTTCCCTTTGACAATTAGATTTAACCTGACTGCTGAAGGTCTCTGCTTAATACAGAGAGCCGTAACTTTATTAAGCTTCATTTGAAAGTTTCCTCCAGGTTGGACGCTCAGTTGATGATTTAATTCAGAAGAGTTTATTATCTCCTCAGCGAGGAATGAGGTACGGAAGAAAGACGATGCCCAACGTGCCTGTTGTGCCTCCTCTTTTCGTTAACGCACAAACGCAGCAGAATGTGATTGTTTGGCCACCTGTCCAGCTAAAGATCACAGTAGCAAAGCTTTTCTCTCCTGCTCGTTTCAATGCGGGCATCTGTTTACCCAGAATATGATTAGTCTTTTTCACAAAGATGCGCATTGTCGAGCAAAACCTGCAGACACCAAGGTTCCCATTTGCATATCGTTTGTAATGACTCTACGGTTGGGGTTTAAAGTAAATAGCCACAGGTGCATTCATTTTTCTCAACAATAATGTACAATATAATGAAAGAAAGGAAAAAAAAAACCAATGAATTTCCAATGCAGGATTTTACAGAAATAGTTTATTTTTTTATTGTTTGCAGAAAATGGTCAACTTTCCTGCTTCAGGCGTCATAAGAATTGACACTACCGTATAATAATTACAATAAACAAACTGGAATTGTCACAAGGAAGCAAGTCAAGGTTTCTTCTTATCGCTGGAAAAACATGTTCAATTAAATGTTCAACTTGAGTTAATTATGACAAAAATCAAGCAGCAGAAGCATTCGCTTCGTTTGAGTCGGAATATGTCTGACTCTAATTCAGCTGCCCAACCTGAAGCGAACAGTCACAGGGACGATGACCGTCTTGAAAATGTGAATTTCTGTGAATCTTTTTACATAAAAGATGCAACCGTCTTATAAATCCAGAGCAATATACAGCTACACTTCAAGAAAACTGAATAAAGTGAAGAAGTTCAATACTTTTTTGTCCCTAATTTTAGAAAATTAAACTCGTTTAACATGTAGAATCATTACAAACTGTGTGGAATGTTTCAAGCTGTCTATGGCTATGATAATTAAGCCCAACATTCAGAAAAGTTGAATAATTTGAACAGGTTATATACTCGAAACTCGTGCTGCCACAACCTAATTAGCTAATTAACTCAAAACCCCTGCAAAGGTTTCCACAGCATCTAAACGGTCTCTCAGTCGGGGTCAGTAGGCTACTCAATCATGGAGCAGACTGCTGACTTGAAAGATGTCCAGGGGACAATTACAGATGCCTTTCACAAGGGGGGGGTCAGCCACAAAATGTTGATGCTAAAGAAGCTGGTTGTTTGCAGAGTGCAGTATCCAAGCATATTCATGGAAACCTGAAAGGAAGAAGCAAAAGATGGAGAAGCAACAGGGAGAACCGCAGCCTTGAGAGGAATGTCAAGCAAAATCCATGCAAGAGTTTGAGAAGCAAGAGGTGGACCGATGCTGGAGTCGGTGCATCGAGAGCCACTGCGCACAGACGGACTCCACACATCAGCTGCAAATGTTGCATTACTCATGTTGAGCTCCTGAAGCAGACGTCTGGTTTCAGTGATGAGTTCAGAGAATCTGTGAGGTTTTGTCAAGAAGAAGAAGTAGGGAGAGCAGAACCAACAAAGCCGACGACCCGAAGGCTGTAACATGATCTCCCACAACACTGATGCAGACATTTATAAAAAGAAGAGCACATAGAAATGGACATACCTTTCATAAGCCTATTGTATCTGTTTAAATTAAAAGCTTTTCTGTAAAATAACAGTTTCTGATACTGTGAATTCTGGGTTTTCATTATCTTAATTCATCAAACTGACAAGTTTTGAAAATGTTTCATTCAGTGCTATTGACAAAATAAAGTTTTTTTTAAATTATATCTTATTTTTTAATGTACCTGTAGATTAAAACTCCTCAGAGTGGAGGACCTCTTCAGTTTGCTAGTTGTTCATAACTAAATTATGTGATTTGCTGTAAACGCTCCCCACTTTGTTTGCTGCTCTGCACTTCTCTTTCCTCATTGTAGTTTAAATCCTGTTTAAACGTTGAGACATGGTGGAGCTCACTGGTTTGACTGGGTCCATTCTTTTCAGTTGTGTTTGTCTTTTTTGTTTTGTTTTTTTCAAAAATTGCCTTTTGGGATATGTTCTCTGGGCTGATGAGACAAAATGGAACCTTCTGAAAGGTGTAACATGTGAAGTGAACCATTTCATACAGAGAAAGTCAGATGATTGCGAAAGAGAATAATTAATTCCTTTTAAGTGCAACACATTTGTTTTTCCTTTCACGTTCTTAAATCCAATTTGATTAATTCGCTGTGTTCTCTATTATAATTTAACTTAATCCCATATTACATGGCAGCAGGTGGTAAAACGGATTTACTGGCTTTTGCAAGCCTGTGCTGTCAAAGGAAAATATGAAAAAAAAAGCCAACAGATAAAAGCCACCAAAGAGAGGAAGAGACAGAAGCGCCGGAGTGAGACCGGACTGACACACTGACAGCTGAAGTTTGAAACTGGGCAGAAAGAGAAAGAGAAAAAAGAAGCACAAAAGCATAAACCACATTGCGCCAAAACTGGGGGGGAGGAACAATCCTCACTGTAATCCTTACGGATAGTGCACGACACAGCACAAAGACACCATTTGTGGGAGTGCAATTATGTAGATTTGACCATTTCTTTGGTTTAAATACATTAATTATGTTCAGGATTTGTGTGTGAAAAAGTGCCAACTTTTCAACGCCACCCTGCTGTGGGGAAGAATGAGAGAAAATTTGCTGTTTGTTTTCCCCTCTGCCAGAACATAATGGATTTGTTTAAAATTTCATGAGCTTGCTGCTGATTTGGATGAAGACTGGAAAAAAAAAAAAACCTGACTGCATCTGTGCAGTCAGGGTTCCAGAAATCCTCCACTGTGGTGAAAGTTAGAATCTGATCCGTCTGACACCTGTTACCGGGTCAAGCTTCTCTTTAACACGCCTTTGTGAGCAGACTGGAGGAATAAAGGAGTGTTTAAACCCACCTGTGGGAGATATGAGATACCGTTTCCGCTCCCCAACTTCGCTGTGTGCACGATTATCGCGCCCTCCTTTGAATACAGCACAACCCATTAGAAATAGATTGAATAGGGCCCAGAAAGGCCATTTCATCCTTTTGGGAGCTGCCTGAGCATAGACAGGAGCTCCTTTGTGCGTCTGATGAAAAATACTGAGGGAATTAAAAACGGTTGTGTCCGAAGTGCTTCCTGATTTGATAGCAGGGATGATTAAGATGCATAAAACATGGCATTGGAAAAAAAAGAACATATTCCTAAGGGATTGTTGTCCCTTTGAAACAGAAAAACGAGGATTCAAGCACGAGAACATGCCTTTGTTGTTTTTCTAAATGCCACTCCGGCTTTAATCACCCTCATTTTGCTCATGATTTAATGGCTGTTCATTATTTCCCGCCAGGGCTCTGCTGTAAAAAGGTCACTGGTGACACGGCTTGTTGCACGGTTACAGTAAAGAGTCAGATCCTGAAACCCTGCAGCCCTGCAAACAATGCATGGAAGATGTAAACAACGTGGCAATGCGCTGCTCCAGTGGCGGAACATTAAATTACGGTTCGTTTCCTGTCGTGAGGTCATGTCCTCTTCCATAAACTACAATTATTTGCAATTACATTATTAGAGATTACCAAAAGATCTATCCAGATGAATAGAGTGACAGGTTGTGGATAGCGCTCCATACATGTCTGAATCATCCTGGGTGAAAGCAGGTCTCAAATGGAGGCAAGAATATGAATATTTTAACTGACATATGCAGCTAAGTTGGGAGAAGATACATTTATGTGAGAAAGTGAAAATGCTTGCACAGAGTTTTCATAAATAGTCCATATTTTCCCCGTCTAAATGCAGGAAATGAAAGGCCTCAATAACATTGAAAGCTTAATGGGTTTATTAATGTGCAGAAGGTCACCACAACTAGCATTTCAATGTAGATTTGGTCATTGTTGAACCATGTTGGCTCAGAATGTGACCAAATGATCCTCCAGTCTTTGTTAAACTCATAGTCATAACAGTGTTATTCACTATTCTAATTACAGAATGTGTCAACTTGTTGCTCTATAAAAGTGGACTGTTGGGCAAACATTTTGTGTGATAAATGTGGGATTAAATCTCGCAAAACTATTTATTGGTGTAATGTTAGGTTATATTTCTGTATTTATTTTTTTTTTACCTCTTCCCTGTTTAGTGAAGTATTTTCTGTCTTTTTGCGCTTGCTTTTATTCTGGAACAAAAGACTGAAGATCCATGTAGAAATAACCATGTCAGGCAACAAGCTGAGGGACAATCTGATAAAAATGAACATGTGCAGATCAAGTTAAGTCAAGGGAAGGTAATTTGGACTGAAGTGCAACAGGATAAGTCCAGTAAGTGAAGTTGTGGGTGTCTGAATGATCTTTCTGTTCCTCCCATCACAATAAAAAAGGTGTCTTTTATTCAAATTTAGTTTAAACCCTCTTGTTTCTTGAACTTTTTCTCCTGGGTTTTATCCCTTGTTTTTCATCAGGAGCTGCAGCTTTTTGTTCTAACGTCGCCCTGATTCTTGTTTATGAGTCAGCGCATCTTCTCTGTGTGTGAGTCTTTCCTTCTTTGCCAAATTAAACTTTTATCTCTGCTTGTTCAAATAATACTAACAGATCACAATTTTTTTTTGTTTGTTTTAAATATATTTTCTTACCTTAGATGAATCCTGAGCTCTGTTTCCAAGGAAATCTCTTGCACAGAGAAGTGCTGTTTCTTTGTACGATGAACCATGGTACATCTTTTTATAATCAACGCATACAGTGCAGGTTGGTATTAATGTCGAAAATGTTTTCATAAATATCAATTTCTGTCGTAGTAGCTTTCTTTTTGTCTGTCTTAAATGTTTAAAATCATCAAAGAAATTATGAGTTTCTTATGATCTATGTTTTCAAATGATTTATTAATAAATCAAATGATTTCTTCATTAATAAAGGAGGACTCTGTCTATGAGAATTGTTTTATTTGAGTGCTCAGTGTTTTTGAGCATGAGATGCTCAGCTACCATATCTAAATCAGACACTTTTTTTCTGTTTCTTGGTTTAGAAAATTAACATTCTTTTATGATAAATTGCAAGATGTTACCCAAATCCTCCTGTGATAAATCAGGTTTTTCTTCCCCTTTGAGTTGTTCAGACGTCAACCAGAGAACATTCATTAAATTTAAACATGACCACATATTGCATATTTGTGCAAAAACTGTAAATTAACATTGTAGGACAGTTATGTTGTTACTACGGAGTTTTTGCAGTTGAGTCGTTGTGATGATTAAGAAAACAGGTCTGCTGCATTTTTGGAAGTCTGAGAAATATTGAATCAGACTTAGAGCATCAGTGTGTCTGGATTATGGTCGACTTCAACTGTTTTTTACACTAGAGACCTCAGTCCCAGTGATGACACTGAAACAGTCTCTGTAAATCAATCCTCCAAATCCTTCACCCATTCATGACTGAGAGTGTCTAAATCCACACAGGGGACTGCAAAAACTCGGTTTAGTGTTTAGAGCTGTGATAAAAATATATTCTCTTTCAAACAGCGTCCAGGCTTCACTGTTTCCAAGAAGCATTTATCTTCAAGGCTGCCAGCTTTATTGTTTCCAAAGAAGTATTCATTAGTGCACGGGCACAGGACCAGAAACTAAAAACTTTAGCTCAATCTTCCCCCAATGGGAGCACAAACCTGACACATATGAACTGTTTTCAGTGTAGATCTCTCCGCTAAAGCAAATGCTTGTAACCTCCACAATTTTTAAGCGATCAAAAAAAGACAACTTTAAATGTCATTATCATAATTTTGGTTCTTTACATGATGTGAAAGTTTAGTTTTCTCAGAATTTGCCAGTCTGTTGGACACCAGCGTCCCGAGCAAGCATGAACGAGCAGGTGTGTGAATGCATGGGTGTGTTTGTAAGGATTCGTGCAGCCCAGCTCTCCTAACAACTGCTGAAATAATAATGAGAACTTAGGTCGCGTCAGTGCGGTGTGTACGACGGAGAAGGAGAAAGGAGGGAGATCACAGAAAAAATAGAGAAATGACGCCAGAAGGTCAGATCTGGGTGTGATATCCAATATCCACTCACTGACATTTTTTAATGTGATAAAGTGTGATAAACTCTGAGAGTTTATCACACTTTTAGAGGAGTTTATGTTCAAGTGATGAAGACTAACCACTCTTTTGTTCTTGTTTGCTGTGGAACATTTATGCTGTCAAGGAAAACAAATCAGCTTAAAAATAAAAAAAACATAATTACACAACTGGTAAGAGCTTATCTCTCAGCTTTGAGAGAAGCTGTTAAACAGAATGCACTTTTATTACTGTTGGTCCCTCTTTTCATTCAGAACTAATTCATTGTGCTGTAGATTCAATCAAGTCTTGGAAAAATCAGAACCACAGTGAAATGGCAGCGTCTCAGAATCACTGTGGATTTGTCAGCAGCAAATTCATGATGTGACTTTATATTCTACCACATTACATGGCTTGTTAGCTTTTAATGCGGAATATAATTATTCTGTGGCTTCATTTTGTTTATGCCAAATTATGACCCTTCCATCTGAGTGTTGCAGCTGAAACAAAGATTCCCAGTCAAAAGATGTCCAGTACGACTTTTTTTTTTTTTTTTTTTTACAAATTCTTGTTATTGTCCATTTGCAGAGATCCTTGTTGAGGTCAGAAGTCTGACATTTTTGTCCACACAGATCAATCTTTTTCTGTTTTTTGGACCATTTTATGAAAACCCGAGTGATATTTGTGGTATCAAAAAAGTTTTCAAAAAAAAATTTTTAAGTAATTTGTGAAAATATTTGTTAAAAAAAACAAAAACTGCATATGCAAACAACACAAAAGGAAAACTTACAACAATTTAAAGTTATTTCAAAAAACATTCTGCTTGAAAACAAGAATCAGTAACAGATGACGAGGCAGGACGAGCAAATTTTCATATTTAATTGCATGCTGCAGTTTCAACGATTTGGTACAAAATATATCATGCAGAATCGGTCATTTTTTAAAAGTGCAAAACGTGTCAAAAATCACCTTACAGATCAGTCCGCGAGCATGCCAAACAGTTACAATCACTTCCATCAAGCTGTCATGGAGATCATTTTTATTTCCTTTTTTTTTTTTTTTTTTTTTTTTTTTTTTTTTAAAAAAAAAAAAAAAAAAAAATTGTTGGTTTTATTTTTTTTAAACACAAAAAAACCAAGGAAAAAAATACTTTGTCTTAAAAAAAACAAACAACAAAAAAAACCCTACATCGCATCCACGGATTATACTTTAGGCGTGGAGGGAATAGAAATAACAACCATGCTCACAGACAGACTCCTAAAGCAAAATCCTTTTCAGAGAAGGGGAAACCAAAACGAAGCATGAGGTAACAGCTTGTAAACATTGTTGTTACTTTGTTCAAGTTGGCAATATTAAAACCACTCCATACATGTCAGAATCGTTGTAAACGTGTAAACAACTGCCTGGAGTTTACGCACGAACTTCACGCACAAACATTGGTCGTTTAGGAATACTTTCCTGTTGTCATTTGTCGGAAGGAAAAGTAAAGTTCTTTGCATATCGTTAATCTTGACACGCATCAAGCATCCACGACGGGCGCGTCCAGACGCAGATCCTAAAATCCGCACCTGATCCCCATTCTGGGTCTCCCACAGCGCCTGAGCTCCGTCCTCTAGCCGAGCCCGATCATGACAGTTTCCACGTCTTTGGAAGGTCTGCGCTCCTTTACCAGGAAGTTAATCATGCTCTCTGACTTGATCATCAGGTTGCACCCGAGGAAAAAAACGCCAAACATCACGGTGAGCGAGAGGACGCACAGCACCGCGATCTGGACCACACGCATGACGAAGAGTTTGCGCTCATCCTGCAGCAGCACCAGCGACCCTCCGCCGTCATCGGTCATCACGGTCTCTGAGCTGTTACTGGAATATGTGTCCAGAGCCCCGGCCAGGGTCTGGCTCCCATTAAACAGCGCGCCCTGGGTCATGTTGAGAAGAGAAACATTCATGCTTCCTTGCGGGTTATCAGCAGCGACAACACGGGGACTCCACTTCAGTGGCGCACGGTCTCAGAACCGAACTTAAGAGTCCAGTGAAGATGTTGGTTTATGTGAATCTTCAAACAAAAACCAAGAGGAAGACACAACCACACGCTTTTCGAGCTCCAACTCTCCTGCCAGACATTGAGATCAGCTACCGCTTTCGTGCGTAATGACCGCAGCCACGTCTCCAACCCGCCACAGTCGAATAAAGTCGCATCACTTTCGAACAAAGTAAGTTTTTTTTCAACTCAAGTGGGTTTTTTTCGGGTTTTTTTCAGAAGTTACATGAGTTTTCAAGACAGTGAACAAAGATCGACACAAATGTTTCCCTCCGGTGTAACCAGGTGGTCCCTGTGCGCCTGTCCTCACTGCGAGCGGCTCCTCCGTGGAGCGTTTTAAAGTGATGATGAGCTGCACGCGGAGCGCACAGCCACCCCGCACCGCGGGAGGAGACAGGTGGGCTCCGACCATCAGGTGTGTGTGTGTGTGTGTGTGTGTGTGTGTGTGTGTGTGTGTGTGTGTGTGTGTGTGTGTGTGTGTGTGTGTGTTTGGACGTTCGAAAGTGAAAGAAAGAGCTAAAGAAGGAACAAAGAAAGAAACAAAGAAATCAAGAAAGGAAAGGGAAAAATTGATACATATTTGTCATTAATTTTGAAAAAGCATTCATGATAGTTTAGCTTTTTCAATTTTATTTTTTGTATTTCATCAAGTTTAAAACACAGACTTCAATGTATTTTATTACGACTGCATGTGATAAACCAACAAGCCATATTGTGGAGGGGATTGGCAATCTAACATGATTTAAACTTTATTTACAAAGAAATGATTTTATAACCAACACATGTTGGTATCTCAAGCTTTGAACATCTTACAGAACTTTGTTAAGAGTCTGCAAACCAAGCCATTGTAACCTGACAGCAGGTCGACAAGTTTAGTAAGAGAAGCAGTCAAGAGGCGCATTATGATTCAGGAGGAGCTGCAGAGGGTCACATCTCAGGTGGAAAAACTTGTTAACAGCATAAAAACTGTGAGTCGTTCGCGCCACAAATCTGGCCTTTGTGAAGGAGTTACAAGAAGAAAGTTGTTGTTGAACCAAAGCCAAAGTTTACAGTTTATAACATATGAATAAACACGTAGAAAGGGGCTCTGGTCAGATAAGAGCAAAATGAAAATGAGAAGTTTTGACCTGACCGACATTCAAAACAAGCATCAGAAAGCCAGCATTGTGCCTAATCTTGAATACACAGTGCTCACTGTATAACATGGTAATGGCAGCATCATTCTGAGTTCAGCCCTGATAAAAGGCTGAAAAAGTTGCAGCAGGAATCCAGACATACAATCAAATCCAAATGAGAATCTTAAAAATTGACATTCACAGATGGAATAATGACTGAACTTGAGTCGTTTTTAAAAGAAGAATTGATCCTTTTTGGTTTTGATTCAAGAGAACTTGATGTAAATGCAAACTTCATTTTCAGATGTTTATTTGTCTGCCCCCAAAATAAAATCATGTATCATCTTCTTTAAATTTGACTTCTGTGAAACACTTTGTTAGCATGCTTTATAAAATGCCAGTAAAAATATTTTGGAATTGGTGGCTTTAAGTTAAAAGATCCAAAATAGATCAAAGGCTTGGAAAATAACTTTAAACTCGTTTGGTTAAAAAATTTTAAACAATACAAACCTAAAAATGTGAAAAGAATGAGCTAACAAACAGAATTTAATCTACATTTTAGCTATTATGGGTCTCATTTGAAAATAATTCCACGTATGTCTTGGAATCCAAAACAAATTATGAGTGTGAGCTTTAATTTAGCAGTTAAGACTTGAATAATAAGATATTACTGAAAAGCAAATATGAACAACGGCTCCTCTGCCTTTTCAGTGCCAATTGTTTTCCTTTCCAAGCTTCTGCCTGAAATTAAACTGTTGAACAGCAGACATTTCCATAATTACTTTTTGGAAAGTATCACTCAGAGATAACTTTGTCTATAAAGAGCTGCAGGTTTCTGCAAGCGGACTTGACACCCACACAGTTTCAGAAATAAAAATGAATAACATGTAGTCCAAGTAATGCTATTGTCATTATCAGTAATGGACATCTACGTTTGATGCTATCAGTGATGAAGAAAAGTTTGGGTAGTGATGCGCTGTTACATGATGCTTCATATCATGATATAAAGGCTGAATTTGCGTACTTTAAAGCATTTCTCGTTGCTTATTATATTTGACATAACAGTTGTAAAAAAAAAAGAATATCTACATTGAACCCGCTGAAATCAAATACATTTAAATCAGATTGACGTTTTGTGTAATTTCTGAAGAAATTTCCTGCAACAATAAAACAGGCTTATTTCTACTTGTCAAATTATAGCTGGTGCAAAACATTGTTTATTTTCTTTGCTGCCGCAGTTACAGTCACAAAGGTTGCCAGACAAGTTTGGCTTTGCAGGAACTTTGCAGGATTGCATTGTTTGGGTAAGTTTACATATTGCAATCTGATCTATGAATTATAATTTAAAAACCATGATCCCTAACTCACCAAACAGTTTGAACGGAGCTCCATAAGGAAAGAAAACTGAAACTTTTTTTCTGGCACCATCTCAGCATCCAACACTGCTTCACTCAGTCACTTTGTTGAATCCTTGCTAAGAGATGCTCCTGACCCTTGCTGGACTTTTCTGGGACACAATGAAGAGCAGCTGAATTTTTCTCCATGGAGTTTTCGGAAGTAGAGAAGTCGCTGATTTAGCTGCATCGTCACCGTCTGTACACTGATCGATGACTAAGCCTTTCTTTGGAGGCAACAGCAAAATAACGAGTTCAAGTGTTGCACCTTTTAAAACTGCTGCTCTGCTTTTCTCTTCAGTCCTGAGATGAAGATCAGAAGAAGGAAACGGAGGAAGAGAAGTTTTTCTGATTAAATAATTACGCATCCTCTAGCTCATGCTCATTACAACCATAAAACTGCAGTAAAAATAAAAATCTTTACCCATAAAAACTTCAACCTGAAGCATAAATTAAAATTAATTTGATCTTATTTTGTCTGATTTTGAACCTCCATCCAAAACTGAAATTATAATTCATGTATGTCATTGAAACAAACATGAGGGCACAGGAACAGTTGGAAAACATAAGCAGATGTCAAACTGAACTTCACATTAATATAAATTGATCTGAAGTTCATGTTTGTGATATTTAAAGAAACAGCTCCGTCAATCACTCTGAAATACCCCTGTGCGACCGCTGAGCTGGTTCTGTCAGATTAATCTTCTGTTTGCTCAAAAACAAAAGGCCACGAAATTTAATTTGGATGCTCTTGACGTCTTTCAAGCATGTGTACAAACAACGATTAGCTTCTTCCACAACTACCAAACTTAAGCCTGGGGGCGGATTGCTGTTAGATAAATTTATTGATGGCTTCAAATAAAAGAAAATGTGCAGCTTTTATCTGTGGTGAAATTACATCATTCAATCAATCTTTTTTAATTAATTACGACAAATTTATTTGAAGGGTATAAATCAAGTTAATAATGGTTGAACAATTATTCACTGTGGAATAATTACAGACTGTTGCTTCTACTTACGACAAAAAAAACCCCTAAGAATATGTAAATTATTTGTGACTGAACCTCTACTGTGACTCATATCACGAACACTTGGTGATTATTTTACCATCAGGCTCTGCAGAGCATAAAGTTGTGGATTTTCACATAACTGTTGATGATTTGTTGGGGCAAATGTATATGCAGATACTGTAAAAATCATACGAGGCTGCATACATGAACGAGTGTCTGACTTGTTCCTTAGCAACAGAAGTCTTGTGAGCTCAGTGACAGATGGTTGGGGAAGTTATTTTAGTTTAATGGAGAAAGACAGGGAGGGAGCAATGACATGCCTTTACTTTGGAGAGATGACATATCCAAGACACATTGACTAGAAGGGAGTTGTCATGAAATTACAAAAGAAAGCGAAGGGTTTGCAGCGTGGTTACATGCATAAGAGGTGATTGTTTGCAGTTGTCCGCAGGTAAAAAAGAAGCAAAAATGAAGTCCAAACCGCTCACGCTTTCCACTTATTTATTTTTTTCTGTTTTTGTAAACAAACACAGCTGAGACCATAAGCAGTTTTTTAACATGACGCACATAGGAAAGGAAAAATATATAACTTATGTGTCGGTTTTTAAAGTTTTCTATTGCTTTTTACTTGTCGTTTTGTTTTAGTGTCACTAGAAACACTCAAACACTGAAACACTAAACATAACTTATCTAGATGTGGCGTTTCACCGCTTCAAAGTGTTGAAAAGAATACTGACAAAACAAGATATTACCAAAAAAAACACATATAATGCAAGTTCTCTTTAGATGAACTGTTTTTATAACTTTTAACTGTCAATGGCTTTTGTGGCTAATTATTGTAGTGACTAGTATTAGAGCTGTTATCACCAAAAACACTGGCAATTAGTAGTCACTACAATAAAACTTCCTCCAGCTATGAGTCATGCTGCTAGTTTAAGCTGTAAAAAGCTTAAGCTACATAATCTTATTAGTACATTACAGTCTGAAATGAGTCACGGCACTAAATGAGTTGTGCATTTGAAGTCCCTTCCCAGTGCAAAGCACATAGCTCTTGTGTCAGGTTACCATTAGTTGCTTTATTACACAGTATTTCTGAAGGCTTTCAAACCACAACACCTGTAAATTCACCTTCTCCTCTTTTACAAACCCATCTTATGCAGCGCCTGATATGGAACAGCGAAATTAGTATCTATGTTGATGATATTTATAGTGATTTCCCGTTGCAGACATCAACAAGAGGAACTGAGCTGAAGGAAACAATTCACCAGGTACAGTAAAGATGTTGATGTCAGAACACGGTTTCCTCAAAGCTAAAAGCCCACTGTTTACATTTTGAGTCATATATTAAAACCTATTGAGGATTTAAATTATTTTAAATAAAAACACAAACAACTACTGAAGATATATGTCAGAAAGTTGGATTTCGAGACATAGAGAAAGACGAGGAAGAGACATTTGTTTGGAGAAGTGATTTGTTTCCCTCTGCTGTCCTCCCTGAAGGTGTCGTCCTTACAGCCAGACCACAGCTCTTCCTGTCAGATCCGGGGTTAGACACCTGGGTGGCCAATGAGCTGTTCTCCTGTCCTCTAAAGTTGATGCGAAGGGGAAAATTTTCCACTCAACATGAGGCAAGTGGCAGCCTAGCAACACAAGCCAAGCAGAGACATTTGCAGCAACAGAGAAATGCGGCTTGACCCCGCCTCCCTCCTGCTCCTCGTCTCGGCTTCTTTGCCCTCAAATACATTTCTGGAAAGCACGGCCTGTGTGGCGCTCACCTGACATTCTTCGAAGCATCTCCTCTTCGTTGAGGGATTCTTCCCACGATGGCCCTTCATTAGCCGATCAAAGCAAACCCTGAACTGTAGAGGTTCCTTTGTGACCCATTCTTCTGCTAAAGAAGACATATGGGGGCAATTAAATGCCAGAGCAAATTAAGGAAAGTGAACTGTGATGGGGTTTTTTTTTATTTTAGAATCACAGGAAATGTCAAAGGCCAAGTTTTGATCTTAAGGTTTTTGCCACCTCTGGGAGTCCTAATAAAATGGAGGTAATGCAGCCATTAATTAGTCTAATATAAACTCCTCTGGCACCACAGCAGACTGGTGCCTTGCACTGACGCTGCACTAAACAGACATCAGTCATAAAGTTTCTTTAGGCCAGAGGTTCCCAAACTGTGGGGCGCGCCCCCTAGGGGGGGCGCCATGCCATTGCAGTGGGGGCGCGGGAAGCCTCTGGATGAAAAAAAAACAAAAACATGGACGCATTATGCGCTGGGTTTTTACCTTAGAATGACCAACTCTCTGTTATTCCTATGTCAATTTGATACAGTAGGGGCTTCTACACTTCCCATATCTGTGTCCTCTGTCACTTTTATCAGCATTTAAAACTGTTTCATCCATTGTTAACATTTGGTAAACTGTTTTTCCGAACCGCCTTTAAACGCAACATGAGCGCTTCGACACTCGCGCTGGGTTTAGACACCTGTGCGGCAGCGAAGGAGACCTGATGCTGCTGTGCACAGCTGCGCAGGTGTGTTAGAACAGCGTCTCCAACCTTTTTATTACCGCGAAAGTTTTGCTG
>CAEGAF010062871.1:0-22007 GCA_903067075.1 Micropoecilia bifurca
TGTTCCTCTTCAGTCCACTGAGGTTCAGGTACATCCTGGTTATCACTGGACCCATTTGCCAGGTTACAGACTTGTTCAATGGAGGAAGCTTCCTCCTCATAGGAGAGACTTTGCTGCTGGAGGTCTGTGGGAACAAAGGAAGACATCATTAATATAATTTAATTGATGACCATCTCATGGATCAACCTGGGTTTTTCGCTTAGAATCTGGTCTGTAGCATCATATGGTTCATCTAAAACTAGTATGTATTTTTTAACTGAAAAGCAGGTGAAGTGTCCTCCACATTTATTTGCTGCCGTGGCAAAAATGTTAAAGATTTCAAATACATTACCTCCGCAAACACTGAGCTCTTCTTTTTATTGCTCTGCTCCTGAGTCCAGGTTTGAAGTCTAAGTGTTGTAGTTTTGGAATTAGAGCAGTTCTAATATGAGCTAGATGCAAAAAAGGGTAAAAAATGGCCTTTTATTGCAGTTTCACTAATCACAAACATGGTTATAAATAGTTTGCTATTACAGCAGAATAATCCAGTCCAGGTTTGAAGTGTCTGGGTGTTGTAGTTTTTAAACTAAAGTCGATTAAAGACGCGGAAAATAGTGAAAAAATAAGTTAGCCATTTTCCGAATCGGAAGCCAACTTCAGCTTCGTTTTTCTGTTTATGCTGAGCTACAAAACTATTAGCCTATGTAGCATCAGAGCTAGCAGCTGAAACAGTTAGCAGCAGCTGGAGCTGCAGCAACTCTGGCCGCTGACGGATCTCTGTCTGCTGTGGAAACATCAGCAGCTTCATCCAGACCTACCAGAACTTTGTCTCTGCAGCTCCGAACCGACTCTGTGTAGCTTAACTTCTGGTTTCCAGTCGATCCCCATCATTCTGCGCTGAGCATCGAGCTCTTCCTCGTAGCTAATGATGGTTTTTTCGTAGCAAATGATGGTTTTTTCAACCTCTGTGAAGATTTCTTGAGCAGCAGCAGTTAGTCGCTCTCTGATAAACTCTCTGAGATGCTGAACTGAAGACATGGCTGCTGGAATATTTAGCCGAGATGCGACAATGCAGCAGCTTCTAGCTTAGCGAGAAGGAACCTCACTGCAGCAAACGGAAATGGACGGACCACTTGTCGGTCTCATAACCTTATTTGGAAATGAAACCATTGCCATTCGGAAGTGAAAGGGGCGCTATTTCCTATACTTCCGTTTTTATTTTCTTTTTAAATATGTGATAAATTTTCACCTTTAGGCAGGAGTTTCCCTCTCAGAATGTATTTGAACTTCTTTTTTTATTTACTTCACGGTAGCCCAGTTTTTAGCAAATTCTGTAGCTTTCGGTGTTCTTCTAAATCTGCTTCTTAGTTGCATCTTTTCGGGGTTGGTGCTGCCTCTAGTGGCGTGGGGGTGGTAACACAACTAATATAATTACATTATTACTAAATCAGAATACCACAACGTCTTTTTATTTATTATGAATTATGGCTTTACTGGCACCGTAAAAGATAAACTTTTTTTTTCATTTTCTTAAGGAAGTAGAGCTAATTAAATGAGATAAATAAGAACTGAAAGTGATTCCAATTTCACTTGATGGCCAACCTGTTGAATCTGTGGCAAATTTTAAATTCCTTGTGTTATTCCTCGACAGTCAGCTCAACTTTACTGAAAACACCTACTATATTTTTAAGAACCGTTCTCAAAGACTCTACCTTTTAAGAAGACCTGGCGGTTACCCAACTCGAGTTTGTGTACAACCTCTAGTTGGTGGTTGAGTTAAAATGTTAAAACTAAACATTTAACTTGAGTTTTAACTCATCTCAAGTTAAAACAACATTTTAACTTGAATTTTAACTTTTCATCTCCTCGGCTGGTTTGGTCACATGAGCTGCAGACTAACAGAATCTTTTAAGAATAGTTTGAATGGCAGGTATAACAGCAGGTAAATAGTGGAGAAACCAAAAACACCTCTGTATCAACTGTTTGCTGAAAGAGCATGAAAGATGGCAAGAAATATTTTAGCAGAGAGAATCCATAGTCGTTATTCGTCAATTTGAACCTCTGAGCTCATGAAGATATTACTGTGTTCCTTTGGCAACCAAGAACATCTATTAGACATAATTTATTGACAGTGCAATAACTATTCCTAACCAAACTAAGTAAGATTTACCTATAGAATGCAAAGTGTTTTGCTCTATTCACAAATTGTTGATAATCATCGTACCAATCAACCAATCATATCTTTATTCCAGACACAAAAAAGGTTAATAGAAAAAAGGTAAAAACAAGCAAAATAAGAGAAAAATAAAAATAAACATGACATAAATATGTCATTCACTGAATCACAAAAAATGATGACGCCAATGATTCCATAATCTTGAAGAAAATCTCACAGTACTAAAAGCAGGATTTACTAAAATTGCAATGATATTGACATGACACAGATAATTTACACATGCATTTAATACATAGGATTCCTGAGCACAGCTGCACATGTGGGAACAGTATTATGTACAAACAACATACAAATCACCACATGAAATTTGGCTCTCATCCACAAGGAAACAACATGTTATTTAATGTGTCAGAACTCAACACAATGTGTTCAAGCATGATAAAAAAAAACTGATTTAACTTTTTCAACTTAACAAATCATTTGGTATTTTATTACTGAGTTTACAGTCTTTTCTGTTAAGAACAGCACAGAGTGAAAAACAGCAAATGAAGTGAAGGCGTAAATTCACTCATTCACCCAAACAGCACTCATTCAACTGAGCTGCATGGGGAAGAAGTGTTAACTTCTCAATCAAAAATTACTGATTTGCTACAAAGGGAACAGAAAAGCAGATGGCATTACGTAGAAAAATTGCAACATAATCCAAAAATGAATCCACTTCATGAAGACAAGCTTTACCAGTCCTTTGGGGACAACCATAACCACCTGCTAAGAGGATGCTACAACACTCTACTATGGGACTTTCAGGCAGTGCCTGGATTTTTCTGGTGCCATTTTATCAGTTGGTTGTCCTAGGATTTCTCTCTCAGTGGACGTCTCCACAGAGACCGATCTGTTTCTACAACAATCAGTACAGGCTTGACAAGGACTAAACCTCATACCAACAAAGACCCTAACCTCACTATGATAGTCAAAACGCTAATTAGAAAAACTCCAACTAGTCCAGAGGCCCCAGTCTGGTACTGGACCAAAGCACCAGTTTCACTGGAGGGAGGCAGTTACTTAATTAAATAACCAAATTTCAAATGTCAGAACAGTATGTATTTTATCTAGGTGATGTAGATTAAAAACAAAAACTGCAACGCTTCCAGTTTGACAGATTACCAACTTTTAAAAAGCCAGACCTGCCGATTCCAATTTTGGCCGATACCATATTTTTTTATCTGAAATGTCACTGAATTGGCAGCAATTCAGTGACAATTGTTAACTGGAAAGGTGCAGACATGACCTGGTGGGCTGATCCATCAGTCAAACCTCCCTTACAGCAGAGCAGAAGAGGACAGGGGTTGATTTTTAGACCTTTGGCCGACCACCAATGCACCCCTAATTTTATCCATTCACTTCCACACTTCTATTACCATTTGATTGCATAATGGTTATTAGGAGTTTCATTTTACTTGATATAAGAAGGAGAGAGCCCAGGAAACATCACTTTACGTAGCTTTCTTCAGCTCTTCATATCAAACATAAATTAGAAAATACTGCAGCTGAATCCACAGATACTTGAGACTTTGAAACACATGAAACTGCCTATTTTGATAGTTAACCAAATATACCTTAAGTGTAAAGAAGTCTTGTCATGACTGCAGTAGCCAACATCCAAGGTCTTTCTCATCTCGGCTATTAGGGATACAGACAATTCATGGAAAGGAAAATGAATGACACTTATGGATTGTCTGCTTCGCAAACATCAGATATATAGCGTATCAAGTAGCATCTCACTTTGCTATTTCAGTTTCCCGTCTAATATTTCTTTTGAATATTTTCTTGATATGCGCTTCAGAAACCATACATTAATAGGTGTCTTCCAACAAATCGGGTTGACAGTGGTGTGAAAAAGACATTTGTCCATTAGGTCCAAACTGCTGATGTTTACAGACTCAGAAGTTTCCTAAGACCTGGTCCAAAAGGCGTGATAAACCAAATATCCCAACATCACTTCGAACCATGGTTAAACAGAATTTATGCCTTTTCCTTTTCTGATATATTTTACAAAGACAAAAAAGCATAGAAAATCTTTAATATGTATAATAGTCAATTACTACTTCTCACTTTTGTGTTTTAGTTTCTTGTGGTAATCCAGTTTACTAGCATACATGAAGCTCTTTCCGCAAATTTCACATGGAAAATCCCTCTTACTTGTGTGTATTTTCATGTGTGTGTTTAAATGATGAGGTCGAGAGAAACTCTTTCCGCATGTTAGACATGGAAAAGGTTTCTCACCTGTGTGGATCCTCTGGTGTTTATGTAAATGATCAATTCGAGAGAAGCTCTTTCCACATTTTTGACATGAAAAAGGCTTCTCACCTGTGTGGATTCTTTTGTGAACATTCAAATTTGCACCACCTGTAAAACATTTTCCACATGTATCGCATGAAAAAGGCTTCTCACCTGTATGAAGTTTTTTGTGCAGCTTAAAATAAAAACGGTCAGAGAAAGTTTTCCCACACGTATCGCATGAAAAACGCCTCTCACCTGTATGAATTCTCTTATGAACGGTTAAACATTCCATTCGAGCAAAAGTTTTTCCACATTTTTGACAGGAAAAAGGCCTTTCACCTGTGTGGCTTCTCTTGTGCACATTTAAGCTGAACATTTGACTGAAACTTTTTCCACATGTTTGACAAGAAAAAGGCTTCTCACCTTTATGGGCTCTGTAATGCCTTTCCAAGCCGCACTGACTTGCAAGACTTCTCCCACAAAGACCACATGTGAAAGACCTTTGCTTTTTGTTAGTAAGAGACCGACTCTCTGGCACATAGGAGCTGCTTCCTTCCTGATCATTGCTTTCAACTCCAGGAGAAATTTGAAAGGGAAGCTGCTCAGTTCTTTTTTCTTGTTCACTGAAATCGCCTTCCTGAAGACAGGATGTTTCCATCACAGAAATATCCTGCTTCTGGACAAGCTGCTGTCCCTCCTGCCTGCTGTAGAGGTTCATGGAGCTGCTTCTGGCCCCGACTACCTGGTAAATATTCTGTTCATGTTTAAGCACTGAAAAATCTACTTCCTCATTTCTTCTGTGGATCCACAAAGATTCTGGTTCTTTCTCTTCCTTAATCTGTTTAGTTTCTGGATCTTCCCATTCTTGAACTAGTTCTGGGTCCTTTTTTTCCTCTTTAATCTGTTGAAGTTGTGGTTTCCAATGTTCTTTTATCAATAGAGATTCTGATTCATTCTCTTCTTTAATCCATTTAGTTTGTGGATCTTTCGATTCTGATTCATTCTCTTCTTTAATCCATTTAGTTTGTGGATCTTTCGATTCTGATTCATTCTCTTCTTTAATCCATTTAGTTTGTGGATCTTTCGATTCTGATTCATTCTCTTCTTTAATCCATAGACGTTCTGGTTCCCTTTTTTCAATCACAGGAGCTTCTGCTTCCTCCTGGTCATGACTGGACCTCTGCCTCTGGTGACAGATGGTTGAAGTTTTCTCCTCAGTTGAAACTTGAGGCTTTTGGAGGTCTGTGGGGAAAAATGAAGACAGCATTAATATAATTAGATCGATGACCGTCTCATTCATCAGCCTGCTTGTTCCTTGAGAGATGTGAGATGATTAGTTCAAAATTAGTTTGTAATGTTTACATTGAAAGACAGGAGAAGCTTGCAGGTTAATGTGTCATCAACACTAAGTGGCAGCTCTGGTAAATATCTTTAAGAGGTTTAAATAAATCCTAATTTTATTCCAGCACCGAAATTTCATACCTAAAAAGTATTGAACAACTAAATCTATAATTTGAGAGTATTTATTCAGTGGGAAACTCACACCACATTTAGAAACCTTTAACAAAATCACCACTGCCAGCTGTTGTCACCACAAACATTTCTCATAAAATAAAATGTAACTGAAGTATTTAAAACCACATCGGAGTCTTCTCATATTTCTTATGGCTATACACTTATTCTGATTTATACACTTTTAATCAGAATATTGTTTACATTCAGAAATTAACTGTACATCGCATTTAGGGATCACAAGGACAAAATAGCTGAGATTGTAAGAAGCCAAATACTATTTAAGGAGTTGTTTTTGCAAAAGGATTTTGGCGCCTCTCTAGGTCAAATTGACCTGACTCCTTTCCTTCCATTTGCGTGCAAAGCGCAAATGGAACCAAAAAATGACTTGGAAAGGACGGCTGTCTGGACAGATAAGATCAACAATTTGAGATAAATTGGCAGACCCGGCAGTTCTGAGAAGGAGCAGACGTTGAGTTAAAATATTTTAAAGGTTGCCCAATACACACTCAATATGAGGCATGCCAGAATCTTTACGCAAATAAAGAGTAGCAACGCCATTGGTTGAAACTTTCCAACTCACACCAGTGAAGATGAGAGTGTATAAAAAAAGGTTGATGTTTAGAATACGGGGAGATTTTTTGTGTTGAGACTTTGGAAGATTTTTGAGTATTGAATTGATGAAACTGTAATTACGTGGTAGTGTAATAAATCTCCGGCTTCTCTATGGCAGCAAGAACTACGTCTCCATGCGTTATTTCCATTGTATATTTAAGAGTATAGCCACCTTTCAATCCTCCAATAAGATCTGACAAACCCTCCTTTTTTAATTAAAAAGAATTGAGTATGAAAATATTTTAATACAATACTTAGCGTTTTTGTTGCATGTAAACCTTGAGCAAAAATGGACAGGAAATTGTAAAATCACAAAAATGAGATCATCAGGTGCCTCAGACCATAAAGATGGGGCATTGAGTAAGTTGGAGTTACCTGACTGTATTGAGGAATTGAAGGGTGGCTCTACTCTTAAATATATTGTAAATATGAAATAATACTCAGAAACAAGTTTCTCTGCTAGGCCAAAGCGAGCCGGAGATTTATTACACCCCACGGAATCACAATATTCAAAATTCTTCCATAGTCTTCACAAAATCTTCTTCACAAAAATCTCCTCGAAGTTTAACAACAGCTTCCTAATATACCTCTCAGGTCTCCATTGGGTGCGTGCTGGAAAGTTTCAACCAATGGCGAAAGGGGGTTGTTTTCGCCAGAAGACTTGGCGTGCTCTATCATTTAGTGTGTATTGGACGACCTTTAATATATTTTTGGAAGTCCAAACAATGTCATAGACTCCAAGATTACAACAGACCTCGCAACATCTGTTCCTACTGATAAATGCCAAGTAGACTATAATTGTCTGAGGTGTTGATGCTATCGTGTCCAGACAGCATTCCTTCCAAGTATAATTTGCGCACTTGGTACGTAACCAGATATGTGGGAGTCAGGTCAGCTCGACCTAGTGAAATGCCAAATCCCTTTGCAAAAACAACTCCTTAGATAGAATATTGCTCCGACAACTGTTGAAGGCAGGTGCGCGCACGTGTGTGTCCGCATGCGTGTGTGTGTGTGTGCACGCATGTGTGTGTGTGTGTATTTACTGGGCCACTCTGACCTGAGAGTCAGGAAGGGATTCAGCACATGGCAAGAAGAAAGATTATTTAGTTGTGGTTAAGCAGTCGTGTCGGTTGATAGGAAACAGATGTTATTCCAAGAAAAATCTCATAGGAGTAACAAGAGGTGAGCCAAGAGAACTGCGTCAGCCAAACAATTATAAATGAATTATAAACATGCACAATATGAGACAAGCTCAAGGACAAACATGCCCCACTCAGTAAGGAAAGCTGCAGGCGCTCTGAGATTTGTGTGATATGTGGCTTGTATTTTGAGAGTAGGTACATTAGATAAGCCGTCCAACATTGGCCAAAAAAGCAGTCAGAAACCGAGTCCTGTGCGAGAATCTTTTTTTTTTTTTTTGCAATATTTCTCACTTGCTACAGAAGGAAATAGTTTTATTTTGAGTAAATTAAACAGACATCTCCAAATACAGATTACCACTGAAAACATTTTTATCGTTAATAAGATGCATGAAAGTCTGATAATTATAACTATGTTATTAATGAATAATTTTAGTGGTGCAGTTTCAGTCAGTGTAATGTTTCAGATCATTCTGATCTGGAAAGAATGTGTTTCCGTAACATAGCAAACCACCCTGGCCTGAAAAGTCAGGAAGCAATTCAGATTTGGAGAGATGTGGAGATAATCGCAAAAGTGCTGCAAGCAATTTTGAAATATCCCAGCTGTGGACAATTCCTGGAAATGTTCACTGGACTCCAGCAAGAGATTTGGGTCAGCAAAGGAATGCAGTAAAGAACTACACACACACACACACACACACACACACACACACACACACACACACACACACACACACACACACACACACACACTACGCCTACTCTATGTGAGTCGGAGGTTCTGAAGGAAACTCTAAGAACTCCATCTGCTTCCAAGATAAAACAGATAGAAAATGAGTCCAATGTGAAGATTAATCTTAGTTATTTGCCATTTTTCACTCCCTTATATCTACTCAACATATTCACTGAATCACTGTCAGAGCAGTTGCTCTGGTACCTTCACTTTGAATTGTCTACTTGAATTGTCTAGTGCAAATGGAATCATTTGTGCAAATGGAATCATTTGCACTAGATTTTTAGAATGATACAAGAAATGAATTCTGTTTTCATTTGAGATTTAAGATCATTTCTAGAATCATTTCTAGAATCTGCTGCATAGAAATGCATTTCTAGTTCTAAAATAAGTAAAACCCAGCAGGAGGTACTGTTGTGGTCAATCAGAACAAAAACCTGCAAATTCAAGCTATTTATTGGTTTTGTTCCTGTGCCTCAAATCAGCTGCTGCCTGCAGAACCAGCAGAATCATCTACATTCTGCCAACATTCAAGCCTGCAGAGAACCAAAGTTTCACTGGTAGCTCAGAGCTTCGTACCCTTTCTGTTGCGATTCGTGTGGGAATTCCAGGAGATACCCAGCAGTCTGGGTTCCTCCTGGTACCAGACCACAGTAGCTCCAAGTTCTGGTTCCTCTGTATCTTCTTTAATCTGAAGATGATCAGGTTCCTCCATAACCTCTTGTATCTTTGGCTCCTCTTTTATCTCTACAGGTTCTTGTTCCTGTTTCGTCTGTAAAGGTTCTGGTTCCTGAATGGAGCTCTTCTGCTGGTTCCAGATCTGTGGCTCAGACTGAACTTCCTCTTTGATGCTGACATGTTGCTTTGGCTGGTCTGTATTTAGAAAAAAAAAAGATCCAGACAGTTGAGAATGTTTGGTGAAATATTCATGGAGGAACAAAACCCGAAGTTTCTATAGATTTGAGCAAAATCCGCTGAACAATATCTGAACCTATGGAGTCACCGAGACTGAACAGCTGCCCTTTTTACTGGTTACTATGGCAACATATATTAAGTAATTAATATATATCATATTAGAAATTAAAGGTTAAAAAGTCGGGATGAACCATTATTATCCACAAGATACTAAAACTGAGATGCATCCAGGGTGTGATGGTGATTTTAATTTAGAGCTCAAATGTAACTACTTAATATGCTCTGTCTCAGTGTTGAACTACATTTTTAGAATAAGAACTGTAAACAAAATAAAATCTAGGTTTCAGATTCACAACAAATTCCCATGCGTGTATTTTATATGTTTCCACAAATAGAATAAATATTTAGGTAATAATATCAAATACTTCAGTAATTTAGTTCCAAAAACAATTATTTTTACTACAAATATACAGAACAAATAAATTAAAATGAGTGACAAGATAACTCAGATTTATTTTCAGAAAAATATGAAAATTCAAGTCGTGTCAGAATAGCAATCATTTATGAATGAATAACAAAACTATCTTAGTTAGTATTACATTGATGCAAAATCACAACCTGCAGTAAAATATCAATGTAGAACCAAAAACAAAGCAAATCAAGTTCACACAGCAGTTTTTATTCTCTTCCCAGTTGTGTAAACATCTGTAAATCATGGTGGCCCCACATCCTGGATGTTATGCTGTCTGTTGTCTTTAATTGGATTTTAATTCTTAACCTTAAATCTAAAATCTAATCTAAATCTTTAAATCTAAAATCTACTTGTTTGTTCCTTCATAAATTACTGAAATTGTCTCATTGTTTTATTGTCCAACACGAGTCCAGAATGCAGCAGAATAGGCCTTTAACCTCGATCAACTAGATACAAACTTTAGCATCTGCTAAAGTCGACAGATGGACGGTAAGCAACAGCTACCATCCATCCATCCATCCATCCATCCATTCATCCATCCATCCATCCATCCATTCATCCATCCATCCATCCATCCATCCATCCATCCATCCATCCATCCATCCATCCATCCATCCATCCATCCATCCATCCATTCATCCATCCATCCATCCATCCATCCATCCATCCATCCATCCATCCATCCATTCATCCATCCATCCACCAAACTTTTCGGGCGTTAGGCGGCGTCACCCTGGACAAGTCGCCAGTCTGTCGCATTACTACCATAATAACACCAAAATCTCACCCAAGAACTTAATTTTAAATCTAAAAATTTAAATCTAAAGCTTCTTACCGATTCGGTTGAGTTTTATCTGAGGTTTCCAGTAGATTTCTAGCAGTTTGATGTCTTCCTCGTAGCGGACGATGGTTTTTTCAACCTGTGTGAATATTTCTTCAGCAGCAGCAGTTAGTCGCTCTCTGATAAACTCTCTGAGATGCTGAACTGAAGACATGGCTGATGAAACTACTGAAATATTCAACACAACCGCCTTTCAGCTGCGTCCTTCTTGCTTAACACAAAAGCAAAAAGGACTCAGGGTTTATTCCGCTGGGTGTCACACAAACAAGCTGATTGGTCCATTTCCTCCCCCTGCTGGACTGAACTGGAATAGCATTTTGGCAGCAAAAATAGACTCCATTCTCTGAACGTAGTCCAAAACTTTTCTAAACTTAAGTTTCTTTCTAAACTTCTTTCTAAAATGCATGTCTTATTTTAATCAATACTGTTTTCTTTATTTTACTGGTTACAATATCTGAATCCTCAATGTTTTTTAAATCCGTCTTCCTGGAAGGCAACACAGGGACATGACTCAGTAGCAAACTAGCTACTGCTATAAACATGTATCCATAGCATCTAGGTCTATTCAAGAGCCAATGTTGAATGTATTTGTCTTTGTTTACTATGTTTGGGATGTAAAAATGATTGCTTAGGACAGCAAAGCATCAGTTTGTTTCTGTGGGTTTAAGACGCCATCTTGTAAAGGGTAACTACTGTAAAATTCACATTCGTTGCATTCCAACATACTAAATTACTGTAATGGAGACCAGGGGGTCCATCCCATATTGATTATTGATATTATGTTATTTATCTACAGTCCACATGTGTTTTGTATCAGTTCTTTATTTCAGTTACATTGTGACATTTAGTGAGCATTATTTTTGGGTAGGAAGACTGGCCATCTATCCTGTTCAGAGAACAGGAAAGATGGGGGAAATGTCGGTTTGTTTCTGATCTAGATTGGTTCAATTTGAGTAAATTGTTTGAGTACTTGCCTTTCTGGCTGTGTCTCAGCAAGGTGGAGCAAAAAGGGAGACAAATACTCCTGGAGAATACCATTTTCCATTAAGAGGGATAATACTCTGAGGATTCATGTTTAGTTATTTATTTTTTTGATTGATCTTAGTTTAGTTTTAATAATTTGCATGCATATAAATATTTGTTGGATCATTTATTGCTTGATAGGTTTATGTAAGTAGTGTTTGTTTCTTGTTTGTATTATTTTTTATCACCCCTTTACCTGGTGGAAGTGTTGGAACTTGCCTCAGGTATGAATGTTTACACAACTTCTTTGTTTCACTGTGAGAAGGATGTCGGAGTAATGGTGACCAGGATCTCCAAATTAAACCTACCTCAACTACATTCTGTTGCCTCACCGCCTTACTGAATGCAGACCCTCTGCTGGTCAAAGTGACAATTGCATACATCATCCCTGTGACTGATCAATAGATTAAGAGTCAATTGTCCAAATAGTTACTGATTTCTGATTCAGCAACTTGATGAGACATTACACTATAAAACATTAGAAAAGATGCTGTCACTTTGTAAATGAATCAATCATTTCTGGATTTTTATCTATTAAGTTGAGCTTAGTTAAAGCTTGTACCCATAGGGGTGATGCTGTTGGAGCTGAAATATTATTTATAAAGTTGTTTTTGAAGGTCTTGGCATCTTTTCCTCCCATTGTGCTTTGCAAGCAGGATGGATAAAAACAGGACATGGGAAAGGAAACTGTTTATATAAGATAAGATCCACAGACAGACAGACAGATAAATTGGTCAGACAGCGGTTCTGAAATGGAGCAAATGTTAAGTTTCCTGGAGTGGAGGTTGTGCAATACATACCAAGTATAAAGTGTGCCAAAATCTGCTTGCAAAACAACAGTTACATGCCATTGGTTGAAACTTTCCAATACACATCAATGTAGACAAGAAGGTATAAAAAAGATTTTGTACTGAGACTGGAGGAGATTTTTTGAGATGAGACTGAAATTTTGAGTATCGAACTGTAGAAACTGTAAGAGAATCAGTGGAGTGTAATAAATCTCCGGCTCGTCTACGGCAAGAACTAAGTCTCTCTGTGTTGTTTCCTATTAATTATATATTTAAGAGTAAAGCCACCCTTCAATTCTTCAATAATGCCAAGTGTTTAACCCCTGACAAATTAAATTTTACCTTAATGCCTTTGATCTGCAAAAGGAACCTGAAGAATTAGAACCCAGATCATTGTGAAGTGTCTCGTAATAACCATCCCCTCGTTCTAAGCTTTATTTCGTAGAGAGTGCATGATCTCAGCTATTGAGAACCAATTGCTTGCTAGATCTGTGAACTCTGTTGAAGTTTGAAACTACAAGATCTGATTTTACAAAAATCACTAATGTCTGTAAGAATGGCCAAAACAGGCTGAACGGCTTTGTTTACATCCTCCGTTCCCATTTCAGAACTACAATTCTAAAACAATGCAATCGCTCCTTCTGTTTGCCAATTTTTCCAATTGAAATTAACCCAAAAAAATGACATTCAATGGTACAAATTTTAGACAGATATCTGGAGGAAGATGAGAATCAAGCAGAAACTAAAGATTTATTGATTCATGCCAGAAAAAACTTTGATGAAAACAAACAGCATTCACATATTTAAATTCAACATTTCTTGAAAAAGTTTAACTTGATTTTTTTTTACAGTAACATAAAAACACTAAACTATTCTAACATTTTGGTTTTCACAAGTCTAAAATGTTTCAAATATGTGAAAAAGTTTAATATTTTGAACAAAAAAATTAGCAAATCGAATGAACAAACTTTGTAAATTTAAAACACATCAACAACAATCAGTAGTTTGTTACAAAACTCAAAACTGAAAGCAGAAACTTTGATCTATTTAAAATCTACAAGAAAATAAACAAAATCAGCAAAAGGTAACTTAAGCTTAAACGACATTGTTGGGGATCAACTTTCACTCAGTCTTCTTTAGAACCATGCTTTGGATCATTTATGCTCAAAGAACAAAATCCGCTCAGTACAGCTCTCTGGAAATCAAGATTTCAGTAACGTTAAAGTCTGGCCTTTGACTAGGCCATTTGAACCCCACAATTATGTTGTTGTCCTGTTGATGACCCTGCTTGCACCAAGCTTCAGCAGTTTGACAGATGGACTCACATTTGATTCAAGAAGAGTTTGGGACAAAGACGACTGTTGAACCAATCAACAAGCCCACGTCATCAGCTTCCACCACCATGCTGGAAAACATCTGCAAAGCATTTGCTTTCCTCAGGAAAACATTTCTCAAAGCTCTCTGCAGCTTTTCACATCAAAAAATAATTTTTATACTGTTTCAAGGAACAGCCACAAAGACACACAATCCTAAAACAAAGACTAAAATTAATTATTTCTGGTCTGTGTGTGCAATATCCCTATCAATAAAAGGAGGTTTCCTATCGTTTATTAGCTTCAGCCCTAATTATCAAGGACCACAATCACGTTTGAATAGCTAAACTCCACAAATACTCGATAATCTAAACATTGCCAATTGAAAAAGTTTAAACAGCTCATACACCTTAATATGCACTGAAATATGCAGAGGATTTGTCTGTACAATCTTGAGACGACCTCAAAAGTCAACATCAGAGGACTTCATTATCTCAACTATTAAGAGGACAGCCAATAATCAGCAGCAAGGAAAATAAATGGTGCTTATACGGTGTCTGCTTTGCAAATACCAGCCAATAGTGTGTGAAGTAGTACTTCGTCAAAGTATTTTAGCCTCCCATGCAGCATTTTCTTTTAAATATTTTATAGATACTCCCTATGAAAAAAGCAATTTGTAAACAGGCATAACTTGAATAGCGTGAGTGGACTGTGGCACAAAATATGACATTTGTCCATAAATTGTGCTGCCATTCACAAACTTAGAAGTCTCTTAAGACCTGACAAAAAAATTCTGATAAACCCATTATTTCACTGTTAGTCTTAAACAGTGGTAGCTGGTGAATTTTTTTTTATTTCCCTTCCTAGTCCAGTATAAAGATTTAAATAAACAATCAAAAAAATGACTACAACTCCATAATGATATAATATTCTTCAACTGGCAAAATAACATGGAGGGCTAAATTAGCCAAAAATTAAAGTTCTGTTCCTTAACTTGCAAAATATATAATATTTAGGAATACCAAACCAACGTGTGTAACCTACAATTCAACTCTGAGCAAAAAGCAGTCTAAATTCCATCAAAACAAAGTTTTTGTTTTAGTGGAAACAAAGACAGCAGAGGCCTTTCAACCTAAACGAACTAAAACATAATGGTATATAACAAAAATAATCATGGCTACAAACAAAAAGTTAACCCAGAAAAATGGAAGACTAAACCAGGTTCTGATGAAACCACAACAACAAGCAACCACAAACGATTGGCTATTTACCTGCACATCTGGGGCTCTACTCAGAAGCACCCAAAATTACTTCATTTTTGTAAATTAAAAACTGCAAAGAAAAGTTTAAATATTTATAATGTTAACTCTGTGTGAGAGTCAAATGTTTCCCTCTCACTGTTATGTTTTAGTTTCATGTGGGAAATCAGATTACCAGGACGGAGAAAATGTTGTCCGCATGTCTGGCAAGGAAAACTTTTTTGTTGTGTGTGAGTTTTTCTGTGAACATTCAAATTACTTTTTCGAGTGAAACTTTTTCCGCATGTCGGACAAGAGAATGGCCTCTCATTTGTATGGATTCGTCTGTGGACATTTAAGTCCGAGCTCTGAATAAAAGATTTTCCGCATGTGTCACAAAAAAAAGGCCTATCACCTGTATGAATTTTCTTGTGAAGCCTTAAATGGCTAAGTCGACAGAAGCGTTTTCCACATGTTTCGCATGAAAAAGGCTTCTCACCTGTATGAATTTTCTTGTGAAAATTCAGATGATCTACTCGAGTGAAACTTTTTCCACACGTTTCACATAAAAAAGGCTTCCCACATGTGTGGGTTCTGAAAAACTGAGCCTGTGCCTCATTATGAGAATGACTCTCTGAAACAGTGGAGCTGCTTCCTCCCTGATCTTTGCTCTCAACTACAGGAAACATCTGAAAGGAGAGCTGCTCAGTTTGAGGTCCTCCATCACTCATATCTTCTTGAAGAGCAGAAGTATCCATCAAAGCAACAAACAGCTTTTGGGCAAGATGCTGTCCCTCCTGACTGCTGCATAGTTCATTCTGGTCCTGCCTGGTTGGTAACTGTTCTGGTCCATGTTGAAGCACTGAATCCTCTAGTTCCTTCTTTTCTACAATTATTAGTTGAGGTTCTGATTCCTCCTCTTCCTTAATCCATTTATTTTCTTGAACGTCCTGTTCATCAATCAGTGGTGATTTTGGATCCTCATCTTCCTCTTTAATATATAGAGGTTCTCCAGTCCATTGATGTCCTGATTCCTCCTGGTCATGACTGGACCTCCTCTCCTGATTACAAACCTGTTGGATGGCAAGAGTTTGCTTCTCAATGGAGAAATGTGGCTGTCGGAGGTCTGTGGGGATAAAGGAAGAGATCATTAATATAATTTAATTGATGACTGCTTTATGCAGCAGCCTGGTTGTTCTTGGAGATCTGAGACTGTTGACATTACACAGTTCATCTAAACATACTTTGGAGTGCTTATTTATTTTCAGGAAAACTGTCCACACTAAGTAGCAGCCCTGGTATAGATGTTCAAAAGATTTAAGATACATTTTGATTGTATTACAGCAAATATGACAATTAAACTTCTAATTTTAAGACATTTATTTTTGTTACAGTCACTGACACCACAAACAATTCCTACAAAATAAATGCAACTTAAGTAGAGGTGTGCCGATCGATCGGCCACTGATCATAACCGGCCGATTTCCATGAAAAAGTGTATGATTGTGATCGCCTTTCACCGTCTCTTGTTGCCGATCACCTGCATCTTATTTGCAGCCTGCATGTCCAGCTGACCGCCTCTTTCCTTCACACTGCGCAAGCGTGCAGCAGTAAATCCTAAGCGATGTGGTGTGGAAATATAACACTGAGAGAGAACAGGGATGTTTGCATATTGCGATGGAAAATTACCTCAGGGGTGAAGCACGTCAAAATGCATCAACACAACAAATCTAATGTGGCATTTAAAAAACAAGCACTTGACAGAATTAGGCTACATTGAGGCTCAACGCAAGAAAAAAAGGACATCTGGAGCGGCTGGTGTTACGTCGATCTGCGTTTCCTCATCAAATACGGTTCCTGCTGCGTCTTCTTGCAAAATACGCCCATGTTCGTTATGAGCACTGAGAAAGCTTTCATTTCAAAGATTAAATCAGTTAAGTTTTTGAGTTGCTTAGGTTCACTTGAGAGAACAAACACATTTTAAATGCAACAGTTACTTTAAAATGTCTCAACTCAGGTCTCCATTGCATTGTGGGAAAAATACATATTTCCTGTGACTATTCATATTATGCTTACATAAATTTATTTCTCATAATTTTTCTGTGAATTAAAATTCTTAGTATCAAGGTTGAAAATTTCCTAAAAAAACAATTATCCACTGTATTTATTTTTTATTTCACAGTGAGTGAGAACCATATCGACGTCAGTCTCTGACTGAATTTCACTGTGCATGAGGTTCAGCCATTAAACTGTAGTGATGAACCAGGTTAGCCAAAGCACTATTATGTTGAAGGACCCATCAAGAGCTACAGCCATTTCACTCTGGTGGTGGACCATGTCAAGCCTGTCAGAGCTGCACTGATGTACTTCTGATACTTTTTTTGACTTTGCTAGCATAGTAGTCTATTATTTAAAATGTAAACCAGCTCCATGTTTTCATTAACAATCTGTTTATAACTTCTCAATGCGTTTAATTGTGATTCATCTGATGTCCAAGTTATACTGAGAACAAATAAAGCTTTGTTCCTTCTAATCTGACTGGTTCCTCTTCCATGTTTTCACATTTTGGACACTAAGAATTAAAAATTTAAGCTCAGTCTTAATTATCACTAATTAAGGTTATAAGTTTTGGACACATTTTCTCATTCCTCCCGGCTCCATCGAGCTGCCGCTGAATATTCAAATCCGAAGCAAAGAAAAAAGCCGCTATCTTTTCATTCACGGCTTGTTTGTATCTTCCATCACTTCCGCGTTGCAGTGAGTTTCAAAAGTTGTGCCTTCATTTTTCTTCTCTCTTCGCCTGCTCTTCTGACCGCGCCCTCAGCCAATCAGTGAACAGCAGCGAAGCTTGCGTCACCCACCAAACCACGCCCTCCTGGCTGCCCCAGCTTCGAAGCAGGACCCTAAAAAGCAGCGCCAGCCCTGTTGAAAGGCCAGTGGAAACGCTCGAAAGCGAGTCGAGCCGGTGGAAAAGGAGCATTTCACACATTTTACACTCACTTCTCTCTGGAACACATGACAGAGTTTCCCCCAGTGTATTATAGGCCTGGCGGCCTGCCATGCTTTACTAGCGCCACCGCCAGGCTAAGCCTTCCTAGCCGTTACGTTAGTGGTTAACGACTCAGTGCTAATCACTCATCGTGCGGTGAGGAACTTTCGCGCAGTCACGCATCATGCTGATTTTATATTATTATTATTACTGGCATTATTTTTACTGTTACACTAAGCACCAAACCGGATCAAATGCTTTGTCTGTCTACTGACAAAGAGTTAATGCCCGCGGCCACCGCACATCTGAAAAACGCGTCCAGAAACTCGACCAACCAGAAATAGTTTCTGTGTCTCCTTGTTAAAAACTCAACAGACACGAAATGGAAGAGCTACTAAAGCCACATTTGCAGTATTTAATTAAATCTCCTATTTGTCGCTCATCTCTGCGCAGTGCAGCGGGTTTTACAGGCCGGTACAAGGCTGCATGAGTCCTGGAGCAGAATATGACTTAGGGGCCCCTTTTGGTGCTAAAAACATTAGCACCTCTAACAGCTTCTATGTTAGATTTAGTGAAATCTAGGACAGGGGGAGTAGTTTAATTGGCCAGCCTAAAAAGCAATAAATTATGACTGCAGTTTACTAATTTGTATTTGTTAACAAACGGAGCTGAAACTCAAAGATTAAAATAACAGCATCAGATGGTTGCTATGGTAACAAACCAATCTGACTATGAATATTGTTCTTTGAACTTTTACAAAGTAAACTTGCCAGCTCCTTAAAATCTTACATATAAATATTACATTTAAAATCTTTTAATTTATATATGCTGAAACCATTATGTCAAATTTAGCAGCATTGATAATCTCAATAAACAACGGTTACATTTATATATCTGTTAAAATATTAGCATTTATGGCCCCTGAAGCCCTGGGAGGCCTGATGGAGCTGCTGACTTAATTCGGATTTAAGAAAAGTGGGAATAATTGATATTTATTTTAATTGTATTTTTTGATTAGTTGATTTTAAGACTAGTTTGTGGGTTTATATAGCAGTTCACTGGCAATGTTTTCCCGTAACACATAATTACCCAGGGATATTCAGGGTTTCCCCCAGTGTATGATAAGCATGGCGGCCGCCTCGGTAATTTCCCCTCAGAAAGCAGGTGGATTGTCCCGCTTTCTGATTTGCTTGGGGGGGGGGGGGGGGGGGGGGGGGGGGGGGGGGGGGGGGGGGGGGGGGGGGGGGGGGGGGGGGGGGGGGGNCCCTGGTAATTTCCCCTCAGAAAGCAGGTGGATAGTCCCGCTTTCTGATTTGCTCGCCCCCCGCCAGGCTTAGCGTTTCCCTGGTAATTTCCCCTCAGAAAGCAGGTGGATAGTCCCGCTTTCTGATTTGCTCGCCCCCCGCCAGGCTTAGCGTTGCGCCGCCTCAGCTGTTGGGGTTTCCCTGGTAATTTCCCCTCAGAAAGCAAAGCAGAGTCCGCGCTTCCTGATTGGCTGCCTGTCACATTCAGCGTTCGGGGGAAACCCTGATATTTTTACTTTTCCTGTCTACGTAACATCTTTTAATACAAAATCATGGTGGGCCGCCGGTGGGATTAGCAGGTTTTCTGGGGGAAACCCTGCATGATATACATGATGAACATAAGCATGTGAATCACATTACAGTAAACAAACATACCGATAAAAGTCAATCTGGGTCTTAACTTTGCTATTAATTGAACAGTGTTTGTCGTTTGCATTCACATAATTACTTATGTGGATTAAATCGTTTTCAGAGTCTCTAACAGACGTTTTTCTAATTGTGCTGCACAACATTTTTGTCCTGCGCTACAAAACGACGAGCCTGTGTAGCATCGGAGCTAACAGCTAAAAACAGAGGAAGTTTAGCAGCAGCGGCTGGAAATGAAGCAACGACCCCCGATCTACACTTTATCCAGACCTACCAGAACTTTGTCTCTGCAGCTCCGAACCGATTCTGCTGAGCTTCATTTGTTGTTTCCAGTCGATCCCCATCATTCTGCGCTGAGCATCGAGCTCTTCCTCGTAGCTAATGATGGTTTTTTCAACCTGTGTGAAGATTTCTTGAGCAGCAGCAGTTAGTCGCTCTCTGATAAACTCTCTGAGATGCTGAACTGAAGACATGGCTGATGAAATATTAGCTCAGATGGGACAAAACTACAGTATTTCTGATGAATGGGGAAAAAAGCTGCGGCTGGCGCCGTTTTCTTTCTTTTCTTTCTTTCTTTTTTTTTTGCTTCCGCTCGGGTCACATGGAGACAAAACGCTGATTGGTCCATTTATCACCCCCTGCTGGGCTGGAGGTAAACCGCAGCTTGTCAGCAAAAAAAGAAAAAGAAAAGATGGTTTTTACTGATGGTTTTATGATGATTTAACTCTGAGCAGGAGAGTCGATCAGAGCGCCTACATGGAAACTGGATCATGTGGTTATGATGATGTATTTCTGATATAAAATATTCTGACGGTGTTCAGGTATAAATAAAAGCTTTATTTATTAGGATTCAAAACACACAAATACAGAAATCATAAAATGAGAATTTGATTTACACAGCTCCATTCACTATAACTAATACTAATAAAACAATAATAAACATTTCCTGAACCCATGTCATGCAAAAACAAAACATTCCTGTAGGGGGCAGCATCCCATCACCAACACCGCTAACAGTGAAGCAATGTGACAGTTTCTCCGCTTAAGAATCAACAAAATAAGAAACCAGCTTAAGTCCACAAAAAGACAATATCTTCTGTCTTATCAATATAATATTTGGTAATATTAACAAGTAAATTAATATATTACAAATGCATTGATAATTAGTCAAATTATTTGGTAAATGTTAATTTACCAACTAAAAATGTCTCAACAAAATGAGTTACAATAACATCGTCAAAGCACTGGTTTCACTTTTTCAACTTGAGGATTAATATGTCATTTTACTTCTGAGTTCAAAGCCTGAAAGGACATCAGACTTTAAGAAAAACAAGTGCTGACAATCTCAACCTATTGATTTATACGCAGATTAGAAACAACATAACAGCAATCAAGAGCAAATCTGTTGCAGGATTAAGATTCTGAATCAAACCCACCGAACCTTAAGTGGGTTCTATCTATTTGGGTTCACTTAACTCTGCATGACATGCAAATCCAACCCAAATTCCTGCCAGTAGTGGCTGAGTGAATGTGGTCTGGACTCTGTGGAGGAGAATCATGGATTCAGAGACGCTGTAGAAGGACAGAAGACCTGCTCTGTGGTCCAGGTAAACTCCGACTCTGGAGGAAACTGGACCTGAGATGGAGGTCCAGATGTTGTTATGACCAAATTTATAACGGTTTTGGTGACAATCTAATGCCCAAGATTCTTCATTACCTCCAAATAAACATTCATTCCCACTTCCTGCTCTGCTGATATTCTTGTATGCGACTGCTACATAAACTCTCCCTCTTTTCTCCACCTCCCAGTAACAACGTCCAGTCAGACTCTCTTTACTCAGAACCTGGCGCCAATGAGTGAATCTGTCTGGGTGATTAGAATAAGACTGATGTTGAGCCTTTCTTGTCACCTTCCTGTTTTCCCTTGACAACACCAGCCATTTGTGAGCCGTGTTTGGATCCAGAGTGATTTCACAAGAGTATTTTAAATATCCATCTCTGCTCACTGGTTCCGATTCTGACAGTAGAACATCCACCTCAGTGAGTGTCAGTGAGCTTTGTTTCCACGTTTCTCTCAGGATATCCTGTAGTTCAGCTCTCAGCTCTGACACAGCTGCTGTCACGTCCTCAAAGTGTCTCAGAGGACGGACCTTGATGCTGGATGAGTGTGTCGACTCCCTGAGTGCTGGCAGTGAGGGGTAGTTGAGGAGAAACTGGTTGTGATCCTCAGTGTGTTGGAGCTGCTCCAGCTCAGCGTCTTTCCTCTTCAGCTCACTGATCTCCTGCTCCAGCTTCTCCTCAACATCTTGGACTCGACTCACTTC
>CAEGAF010062872.1:0-14486 GCA_903067075.1 Micropoecilia bifurca
AAGATTTCATGGACCTGATGAGCTACAATATGGCCTCCTTCAGAATAACATCATATAAATTGAGGTAGTTTGGCTTTTTGTCACCTCCATCAGATGTCAACTCCATCAGAGTTTTTGTGACTCTTTCAGTGAAATTGTTGTCAAATCTCACTTAAATGTGCAGTTAATTCATTTTAATGTATTTTACATAAATTGCATTACTTCACATGTACCAGGTTTTTCATTCTACTCACTAGTTTGTCATCACCTTCAGTTTTGTGTCAACTCCGTCATGCAGTGTCAACTCCATCAGATGAACTTTTTATGGTGTTTTGTTTTAAATAATATTTATTTTGTTTCTTGAGAAGCATTTGTCTGTAAAATTATTTTTGATGTATTTTTGTCAGATGGTGATGACAACGTTCTAGGCCAGGTCAATTAAAAATGTAATTAAAAAAAAAAAAATGTTGCAACTGGGAGCCAGTACCTTAGCATCTTTACATTTCCAAAACATTATTTGTATACATAAATTTAAGAAATAACCAAAAAAATTATGGGAAAATTAAAACCCATTTTGTCCCTATTTTCAAGAATCACTGATTTATATTAGATTAAAAGACTATCAAAATATAAAAAAATAAAACTTTTTTAGAGGTAAAATAAATGTAGACCTGACTGGATTTTATTATGTTATAACATTATCACATATTTTGTTGTATCCATGTGGATAGAATGTGAATATCAGGATTTATGCCAGATACAATCTTCGTACTTGTTAAAAATAAATTACATCCGACTTTGTTGCACCTGTAGCAGAACTTTAGTCCTTTGCTCTCCAGATTCAGTTCAGAACATTCTGTATTTCCATTTCAGCAACAAGAGGCAGGCTGGATAATCTGAAAAATCTGTGAAAAAAAGATATTTAATGGTTGCTCGATGTGCCAGTGAGCCATCTTTCTGAACACGTTTACCCAAGGCGCTGTGTCACTATCGCCCCCTGCTGGCGGGACGTCATCTGCACTGAAAAAACCCCCAACACAATCAAAGAGTGTGCAGAGGACCGTGTTGTTCAAGTAATACATAATCTCTCAGTTGCAGATTATTGTGCAGATTGCAATTTGCAGCAGCAGCAGCAGCAGCAGCAGCGTGAAAGAGAGAGTAAATGTTGAATCAGGTAATTAATAAATAAATGCCTGTGCAGAGCAGCCGCTTCGACGCGAAGCAAAGTGCTGCCTTCACTTCGGGCCTCCACCTCCACCTCCACCTGCTGCTCGATCTGGATTCCAGTCCTCGCTGCTGTAACCCTTCAAGCGCAGGATTCCTGGTTCCCGGGGGAACCAGGTGGTAGAACTGCTGCGGGGCATCCAGCTTTTTCATCGTCATGAAAATGGTGCACTGCAAATCAGCTTGAGGAGAATCTGCTGTGTGGAGAAATAAATGTGTCCCGGGAAAGTGAAATTATGATAAGATTTTTGACATTATTATTATTATTATTATTGTGTCTTATATATATTTCAGGCAGGAAATTGTAGTGGTTTACTATGCATAGATGATAATGGAAAACTTTCATTGAGGTCTTAAAGTGCATGCTGAAATAAATATGCAAGTTTAACAGTTGTAGATGTGGATGGACTTGTTGGTCCCCAGGAAACAATGTGTGGAAACCCATAAACTAAATTCATTCAGCTGAAGGGGAAATAAACCTGTTAGGGAATAGTGATTTGTTGTTGCTTGTTTGGTTTTTTATGTTTTTTGTGGGGGAAATCTAGTGTTTAGCATTTTATTTATTATTTTGTAAGTTCATCGGGATTCATAGGAACCTCCAACTACTAGTCTGTTTCCCTGTTTCCTCGGGGTATAAATATGAAATCACATAGAGGAATGTTTCTTTTAGCCGCTGGCCACTGAGCTTGAAAAGAAATCCCATTTTTCTCACCAACACACACAATGAGCAGGCTGGTAAAGGAGGCAGGAAAACAAACAAAGAAATATTAGTTGAAGGTCGGCTACACCACAACCACTGTTGGATTCTTTCTACTGCTTGCTAGCTGTTCATCCTCCTGTCATAAACATTAACATATTGTCTAGTGCTGAGCATTTATACCACTTTCTGTTTTCGATCATTCTTTTGCTCTTTTCTGACTAATGCAGAGCACCTTAAAAACTTTGTTTACATGAAACATGCATGAAAGAATCAAAGCAAGACTACAGAAATGTTTTGATAAAGGAATAACATTTTAACTCACAACAGTAGATTTTACATTATACCACAGATTAATATTATTAGCAGCAAACACTAAGTGTGAAACAAGGGATGGATATAGATAGAAAGTTTATTAATCCCTTTGGGATTTTCTCTCAGGGAAATTGTAGTGTGGAAAAATTCCCCATCCCCCCGTTATGAAGTTTTTCCTGGGAACCCGAATCCTTTTAATACTGGGACGTTTCCAATACAAATCCAGAATCGTCACAGTCTTTCAAAAATGATAATGAAAAGTTTACCCAACCCAAAATAAACTTTTGGTCAGACATGAATCCTTTAGAATCAGAGAGTTTCAAAGATGATGCAAAGATTAATAGTTAAAGATCCGCATTTGTTTGCTCCAATCGTTCTCAGAAACTGCG
The DNA here is from genome assembly GCA_903067075.1 of Micropoecilia bifurca. Lineage (NCBI taxonomy): Eukaryota > Metazoa > Chordata > Actinopteri > Cyprinodontiformes > Poeciliidae > Micropoecilia > Micropoecilia bifurca. The sequence goes on from CAEGAF010062872.1 coordinate 2,605, forward strand.
ACCTGACCGGCAAAAGGAGGTTAGCCAAAGACCTATGGAGTTATTTCCCTACTAAAATAAACCTACCCGGAATTTAAAGTTGCATTTTCCCACGTAATTTTTTACATCTTCACCTATAAATACATCAGTTTCTTTTGTTAGCTAAAAAGCAACATTTTGAGAAAACATTATTAACCGGGGACAGGACCTCATTCTTGTATCGTGTGAACTTTCTCCTCTCAGCAGAGCCTCCACCGGCTTATCGTCCGACTTCAGAGGCTCAGAGGTAAGCATGTATCGCACGAGCACACAGAGGCTTCTCCGGCCGGGTCGCGGCCTCGGATCTCCGCGGGGGAGAGAAGGAAACGTCTCATCCCAGCCCCTCACCCCGCAGTGACTCCATTACGTTTAGCCGTAGCCTCTAGCCCCTTTCCATCCAAACTCCACATCGTGATAAGAAGAAGAAAAACTCAAACTGCCCCGAGCCGGAGCCCTCACAGGTTAGAGGGTGATGGAGCTTGATGGAGAAGCCAGTAATGACCTTGGGGATCAGCAGGCGACGGGCCCCGGCTTGTGATGCGGCTTCGGACTTTTGATCATAGGCAGCAACTTCCACAACTCAAAATCTCTAAGCTGCTAAAAGGCAGAGCGCCTGCCTTTCCAGAAACCCTAAAAACAAACTAACTAAAAAAAGGTCACTTTATTTCCACAAAAATAAGCAAAGTTTCTCTTCCTGCTACACCTTGAAAACAGAAAAAATACTTCCTTGTTGATTTAGAAAGATATTTCAAAGAATAAAAAATTCTGGTGAATTTTAAAAGCAGACATGGTCGCAGGTCTGTTGATCACAAAGATAAGTTTATTACATCAATGCTTTATAATCTTTGAAACCTAAACGCTGAGTTTTCCTTCCAGCAACCAGCTCAACAGTCACAGAGGTACACTAACCTAACTCGCCAGTAGAGGGCGCTATATGACACCATATGAGAGGAGAAAAGGCCATTCAAGGTGGCGCCACTTTTTGAACAGACCGTCATGTAGAACAGCTGGTATAATTCCTGTAACTGAAACCGAATGAAATACTGACTTTAAGTTTTAATTTATGTCTTTGTAGCTAATGTGCTGGAATGGGAGCAAAGGTTTCACCTCTCTACTACATAATGCTTCAGTAAGTCTCCATACTCCTTGAAATTTACCAATGAGTGTGAGCTCAAAATTTAATGCATTTTATTTTAATAAAGGGTTTAATTGTTAGGCAGAAGGAAAATTATGGGTAATTTTCTAAGTTTTTCTTGTGTATAAAATCTAAATATTTATTTCTATTCCACTCACCTGAGTCAGTCTGTTATACATGTTAAATCCCGTATTAATGTGAAAAAATGTTTTGAAAAAAAGTTAATGTTTATATCCAGCCAGCACTACTTGGAAAAGCCAACAAGTGATTTACAAAGTTCTGCCTGACAAAATGGCTTCACTTTTAAAAAGTTAAAATAAAACCCTATTTTGTAAATTATACCCATAAAGGCGAATCTAATTCAGTTTAACATTTATTCCATTGTCAGTCAGACGGAACTGTTGTATTCTATTACAACAGTTCAGTCCAACTGTGGTAAAGTGCAGTCGGGAGTTGACAAATCATGAAGCGCTCATTAATAGGAAAAAGCCCCCAGCACAACTAGACTCGGCGTCTGTGGTCATTTGTCTTGACCCACTGGCGGTGAAGACAGTAAACATAACATAAAACAATGAAGCACTGAACCCGGCAGAATTTCCATCAAAAGAGAGAGAGCGAGAGAGAGCGCAACGTTATTGGCAACAATAACTCCAAATAAATGGAGAGGAAATATGGCACAGTGAGAAATGGTCACTGATGTGTTTTCCAGCAGTCCATAGCAACATTACTAAAATAGACAGCTAAGTGTTCTGCTAGAAATATATTAATTTGACAAATTTTGGCCATTCAGGGATTTAAATGTTGAAAAACATTTAAAAAACGTACAATAAAACAGCATTACCTAAAAGAAATAAACACATTACCTACTTTCCCTGCATCTCTCAGAGGCATTATTAATTGTAGCAATATTACATAATGATGTGAGACATGCAAGAATCCTATCTTGTATAGGATTAAAATTAAAAATCAAAGATTAGGGCAAGAACCTTTACATTAACACTGAATGTAAAGAGAGACGTAGAGAAACTAAAGCAGTTCTAAGGTGATCAGGTTAAAAGATGACTTTCTTTTACAGCTCCAAGACATTTCAGTGTTGTAATTCGCTGATTAATTTGATCTGTGAAACCTAAATACTTTTTTTTTCCTTCCAGCAACCAATAGTTTGATAATATTCATTTGAATAATATAAATTTGCCCTCTTATTTAATATTTTTACAAAGTGGAGTCTAATTAACTAGAGCAATGGTCCAAACATTACGCCCTGTGGAATTCCATATCTAACTAGCTCAGCTGAGCCAAACATAGCCAGCTTACTATAGCAAATGGTGAATTTCCAAGTTTGAAGTAGGAAGAATTAAAAGGAATAAAAGGAGGAAATCTGAGTACGACATTAATCTATCCTTACCTCAAAAGTCCAACCTGACTGCCTTAAATTATTCTTAGTGGATAGAATAGTTTCCCCCCCAAACCAAAATTTGTGGGTTGAATTCCAGTTTACTCCTGCCACATGCAGGACACTTCACCCCAAGTTGCTTAGTAATCTGTGAATGAGTCTATAAATGTGAGAGCAAATGGATGATGCAGCTCTAATGTAAAGTCCTATATAAATCTAGTCCATTTACCATTGGCATTTTGGCAAATGCTTGTGTTTTTATATTCTCCTTTTCTACAGTCCATGCCTGCAGAGCGTCTCATAAAATGTGCGTCCATCTGTGTACTTTCCTCTGCTCTTCAGCAGTCTCTGTCTCCAGAGAAATTTCTTCCAGTTTGTGCAAAGCCCTTTCTCTAAAGACACCTTAATTAAGAAAAAAGAAAAGAAAAGAAAACATAATGTTCCAAAGAGGAGGAGGCGGCAGCAGCACCGAAACAGAAAGGATCTGCAGGATGTGTGGAGCGCATGTTGTGATTCTGTGTCCTGCTGCCTCTCGGATCAAGGGAGGGAGAGAGGCAGAGAGGACTGAAAAGAATAAGGGTCAGTCTGGGGATTGTCCTGAAAAGGAGAGGAGCTATTTCTGACCGGGTGTGAGAGAGGAATGAGTATCTGTTCTGTGTTTCTTTTTGTGCCGGTGTAGAAAGGACCTAATTATTACCAAGCAGCGCAATGAGCAGAACCACGTTCTTTGAGGTAAGTCAGCACACGCTTTTTTTACTGACACGTGACCTTTCAAAAACCCTTTACAATTTTACACATCTTGTGTAAAAAATGTAAAGGAGATTTAAAAATAAAAAGTACATAAACACAGTTGGACAGCTTTAGAAACATAAGCAGTGTCAAGAAAGTGTAAACATTATAGGCCTTCTAAACTGTGTCTTGGTTTTGTGTTCTCCATTCACTTTGCTCATGTCTGATGTGGTCTGATGATCACTAATGAAGAAAAAGACAAGTAATTTTCTGTAACAGCAACAAGCCTACAATCTAAAGCTAATTAGAACCTTGCTCTGGGAACCTTGCCATTGCCAGAAGCTCAACAGCAAAAATGGGGAGTAAATTAACAACTATTTAAATAGTTTATTAGAAGGTGATGAAACCTGATCTCTTGAGAAACATGTCATTCTGACAGTTTCTTTAATTTTCATGAGAAAGTATTTGAACTTGTGTCCCTTCTGCTGAGGATGTAATTAAAGGAAGTACTTGTCTTCAGCACAGAGGGCTTGTTTGTTGTTTCAAGATGCTAAGCTAACTAATTGTTCAACATACAAAAGATACTGGCATTGAGCGTCCTGCCATATTAAAGAGAACAGACATTTCTAAAGACAAGAAACTTTCATTTAACCACACCACAGCATTACACAAAAAGCCACTGGGTTGAAATAGTCCAATATGGCTAATCCTGCTAAACTAGTCCTGGGTCAGACATGGACCACGGCAGGATTGAACTATGATTTTGGCCCATATAAATTTACTTTTTTAGTTTTACTTCTGAATGAAAATTGCTAACTTCCTTTGTGACATTTTTGCACAAACAGTTAACTAACCCTAACTAGTTTTAGCTAAAGTCTCTGGTATTAGCCAGTCATTAGCATAACCAGCTGAGATTAAACTTGTTATACATTTACAATCGTGTTTGGTTAAAACAGCCCAACTTATGTCTGCTATTTTTTCAGTCAAAACAAATGTCTTGTGTAAGATTGACAAAATACAATCTGCTTACAACCGACTTACATAAAAATCAAAGTGGTTGGCGAAAGCTGACACACAAACATTTCTACATAATCACTATTTAACTCAACTGCACACAAGTGCTTCTGGTTTAAATTTAATGGGGTAAAAGTGAAGCATCAACAAATGTACACGCCAACATTTATAGGCCAAGCTAATTTTGCATGAGTGTCCTTGTCAGCCAAACGGTTAGCTGATTTATTTTAGCTGGGCAGCCATTGATAATAAAAAAAGAAAAGAAAAAAAAAGCTCCAACAACTCTGTATCACAAACTGACCCAAATGAAGCCTGTGGTGTCATAATAACCAATAGTGAGAGCAATTATTTATACAATATACTTCTCAAATACTGTATACTCATAATATTAAAGGTAATATAAAAGAATAATAATGTCTGGGATTATTTTGCTACGTCTTTTTGTCAGTTTTGCACATCTTAGATTTGGAGTAGTCATAACATGTTCAGGTTTAAAAGGTCAAGTTTGAGACCACAGATATTGAACACACTTAGTGACACAACATTATACTCTCAAACTTACAAATACATTCATGAAAAGTTACTTGGTGACTATATAACATCCACTCCAGTCTTTTAATGTAAAGCTCTGAAGTCTATTGCTTAGTATTTTACTTTAAACCTCAATGTACAGGCAGATTGTACTGGTTTAAAGTCATTCGATGAAGGCTCTTTTACAATGCACGTGGCATGACTCATTTTCTCTTTTCTTGACTGTGCACTCAGCAAATCCTCAGGTATCCATTAGTGGATTATTACACTGTCCAGTAAAGGAACCAATTTAGCCGGGACAGCTCTGCTGAGCAGCACAGTACGTAGTGCTTTCAGGGCAAATTGTGGGCCCATCCAGCGCCTCCTTGCATATGCTGTACATCAACACTGACGTGGACTAATTAAGACAAAAAAACGCACGCAAAAGAGACGCACAGATCTTCTGAGGGGGACAAAACTCATTATTCAGAGCAAGATTGTTATGCTTTGAACATTTTGGATACCTAGAAGTAGGATTAGTTACAATCAGTCAGTTATTGGTCATTTCATCCAAAAATTGTAAAAATGAAAGGTTTTCTGCAGAATTGGCACCTTAATTTGGTGGAAGGGTTTGAGTCCTATGAACCTGGAGGATATGTTGTTAGGGGGCTCGGCGTGGCCCCTGGTAGGGTTTCACATGGCAAGTAGATCCAACAAAGAGCAAATAAATCTTTTTTGATGACGCAAGACCTCAATAACTCAGTGAAATTTGGCTGGACCACTTTAAGTCCACATCAACCAACCCTACAACTGATCATGTGTTGCTGTTTTTAACTTGCCCTCTGTCATTCTTGAATTCTATTTACTGAGTTCTTTACTGATGTTCTCTAAGAAAAATGTAGAATAATGAAAAGCTTAAATATTATTCATGCAGAATAAGTTGTATGACTTTAAGCAGGTAAATAAGCAGATCAAGGACTTGTAACCGTAGAAATAACATTAAGTCATAAGGAGCTAAATTTACCTGTACATTAAATAAATTGATGTTAGATGTATATTTATGTTGCAAGAGGCCACAAAAAAACTTTTTAAATATTGCATAGGTCATAACATATTCGTTACTTTCTACTGTAGGATATGTTAATCGATAGAGTTCCAGTAAGTTTTAAATGCAGACAGTAATATAATATTTCACAGCACAAAAATGATAATAAACATCTCAGACACACAGCGCGCCCCTTAGCACATACCCAGAAAAACACAAATATATTCACACACCACTGTTGAAATGCATGAATATTTTGGGGGTTTTTTAGTGTGGAGAGTAAAACATTTCTACAAAGGACGGGAAGCTGATGTAAAGATGTTTTTAAAGTTCAATCCAGAATATTTGTGGTATCATGCATTTTTCATCTACAGATTCCATCACGAATCTGTAGATTTTTTATCCAATGAAGCAAGAAGTCGAACTGTTTTACACGACAGAGAGAAGCTTCTGATACAGTACAGGAAATGTGAAGCTTCATTGCATTTAAAGTTTCTGGAAGCTTCAATAGTAAGAACATTTTGAATGTCTAAAATGCAAAAGTCTGAATTTCTTAGCTTTTTGACATGGGTTTAAAAATTGCAGTCCGGTATATTTACAATGATTTACATAAAATTAGATATTTGTAAATATAATTTATTTGAAATAAAGATAAGAGTGGCTATTAAGCGTATAATGGTGGCTCAGAAGGTAGATTTTCATTCTGTACCAGTGGGTTGCTGGTACGGTCATTTTGCTGTTTTGCCCTTGGGCAAGGTACTTCCCCTGCTTTTGCTGCTACTAGTGACAAAAGGGTCTTGTGATGCCAATCGCATGTCAGCCTCACTTCCAGTAAATGTGAATGAAGTGCAAAGTGCTTTGGAGTCCTCTGACTTGATAAAGCGCCATACAACTGCAGACCATTTACCATTCATTAGGACAACAGATTGCTCTCCATTTTTAACTAATGGGGTGGTAAAGGTTATGTTTACATCATTTTCCAGGTCGAGGTCCTTGATGCCACGACAAAGGAGCAGCTTTGTTTTTTAGATAAGGTATGCCGACCGATTTTGGCGTGAACTGACAAACAAGCATGAGTTTAAATAATTGAAAGACTTAATTAATTCAATGGGACCAATACTTTCTACTTGTATTCTGATCAGGTGGATCCTCACTCTACAATAGGAGATATTAAGAGTCTGTTTTACAAATCATGTGAGTTTTTATTATTATTATTATTATTATTATTATTATTATTTGAATACCTCTCCCTGTAAATGGATTTACTGGACAAAGACGAAGATTAACACACTTGTTCTGCATTGAAGTTCCAACGACCTGAACACATTTGATATAAAACTTCTTCCCCGAGGGGTTTCTTGTTAAAAACAATTTCCTGTTTGTTTCCTCAAAGCCTTGCAGTGGTTTCTGCCATGAACTCGCGTCTGGTACAGAAATGTTGCTAAATGTTTGCCAAGCCTGAGGCTGTCGGCTTCTATTAGAGCAGAGCAGCTTAACGTTATTCCATTGTGGTCAATTATTGCAAGGCCTCCAGCCAAAAACTCTTTATGCAATACAAGCTCCATCCAGCCGTGCCTCTGTGTGAATGTATACGTATTCTATGTGTGCATGTTTTTTCTGCTCAGATCCTCAGTGGTACCCAGCAAGACAGGCACTAAGAGTTGATACAAGTAAGTGGCTATTTTGTCATTTCAGTATTAAATGCATGTATTACAGGTACTTCATAAGCAGCAAGAGAGCTAAGTGGTGATAAACTCCTGATCAAAATCTTAAGACCAGTTAAAAAAAACTGTAAGAATTTGCATTTTGCACTATTGGATCTTAAGAAGGTTCTAAGTAGAGCTTCACAATGTCAAAGGAAGAAATCAGCGTAAGAGACAAAAACATTTGAGCAGGGAATTAATTGAAAACTGCATTTACACTCAAACATGATTTTTTTTCAGCGGATCAAAAGTTTAAGACCATAGCTCAAAAAACCCCGAAAACTCCCCAAAACAGAAATCAAAGTGTCAAAAAAAGACTCAGTAATGAGTAGCTCTACCATTCTTGTTAATGACTTCAAACAGTCGTGTAGGCTTACTGCCAGTGTTTCCAGGAGGCCAGAGGGAATGTTGCTCCAAGTGTTGAAGATGGCTTCACAAACCCAATCATGACCACTCTGACAAGGGCCCTCAGTCATGAGGGATGCTGCCTGCTGCAACATCTCCACATGCTGTTTGACGCCCCTGCACAACTTGAAGCTCCATTGTTCCATTGAAGGAAAACGCACCCCAAATCATGATGGCGCCTCCACCACTGTGCCGTGTAGAACATCTCAGGTGGGATCTCCTTGTCATGCCAGTAACGTTGGAAGCCATCAGGACCATCAAGGTTAAATTCTTTCTCATCAGAGAAGACAACTTTCTTCCACCTTTCAGTGTCCCATGTCTGGTGAACCCTTGCAAAGTCCAAACAGGCAATTTTGTAGCGTTGGAAGAAGACGTGGCCTTTGAAGATGTTTTTTGTTTCTGAAGCCCTTCTCTCGCAGATGCCATCTGATGGTTATTGGGCTGCAGTCAACACCAGAAATGGCCTTAATTTGGGTAGAGGATAATCCCGTGTCATGACGGACAGCCAATCGGATCCTGCGGCTCGGAGCTGGTGACATTTTTTTGGGTCTACCACTTGACTTTTTTGTTCCATAACTCTCAGGATCATTTAAAAAATGCAAAATGACTGTCTTAGTACGTCCAACCTCAGCAGCAATGGTACGTTGTGAGAGGCCTTACTTATGCAGCTCAATAATCCTACCACATTCAAAGTCAATGAGCTTTTTTGCTTTTGCCATCAGGAGGTCTTGACAGTGTAAAGACTTGACAGAAAATGACATGCAATCCAGATTTTTTTCACAGCTTTTGGCTTTTAAAGACTATGGTCTTAAACTTTTGATCAGCTGAAAAAAATCTTGTTTGAGTGTAAATGCAGTTTTCAGAAAATTCCCTGCTCAAAAGTTCTTGTCTCTTGCATTGATTTTTTCCTTTATTAACATTGTGAAGCTCTACTTAGAACCTTCTTAACATCCAATAGTGCAAAATGCAAATTCTTGCAATTTTTTGACTGATCTTAAGATTTTGATCAGGAGTGTATAATTGGTGATATAATCTGGGTAACTGTTTGCTATTTTTTTGCCATGTGGAGGTTAACGTGGGTATAACTTGGGCAACTGGTAGATTTAGTTTGAGGATTTTCTAAGTAGTAGCTTTTTGTAGAGATGAAAAATTGCAGTCCTTTTAATTTGGTAACATTAGTCACTTTACAAACTTCATGGTATTGGGGTGACTGTGGCTCTGTGGGTAGAGTAGTCGTCTTGCAATCGCAAGGTTGTAGGCTTGATTCCAGCTTCCTCCTGCCACGTGTCAATGGGCCCCTGGGCAAGGCACCTAACCCCAAATTGCCTACCAATCAGTGTATAAATGTGTGAGTGCAAATGGATGAATGTGACTCTAGTGTAAAGCACTTTGAGTGGTCAAAATGACTGGAAAAGCAGTCATTTTGACCACTCAAAGTGGTCAATTTACCATTCAGTCTATTTACCATGTTATGGGGATTTTAAGTGACACACCATAAAATAGTGGCACAAAATTGTGTCGCTTTATGTAAATGACGCATGGGACAGACTTGTCTTTACTAACTATGCTCAATTTAAGTCTTTAATTTAGGACAGGTCTTTGTAAGTCTGTATGTGTAAGTTTCACTGTCCTGCTTGAAGATGATCCTCCAAATCTGGGGGTTGATAACATTTTATTTGGCCCTCAAAACTTTAGAGACCCGCAAAAACTGAGCCGTCAAGATAACGGTTGTGTGCTTAAATATTAATTTGTCAATCAAATCAAAGCAGTTTTTACTTTTATACTGCCAAATTACATTATTGTGAAAAAATTATTAATATTGTTTAATCTTATAAACAGCTATTTATTAATATTTTAACAGTTTGTTAAATTCTGCCACAACCAGCCCTTTGAGGACATTTATGATCTTATGTGGCCTGAAATGAAAGTGAGTTTCAAATCGCTGGTTAAAAAGGCTTTCAAATTTACCTTGCTGTGAAAAATTGCACAGTTCAAATTTGCTCATAGACAATTAGGGACAATTATCCCATGGGAAATTCTAATCATGCCATCCAATTAGCAGGGCACACTATCTATAAACTGTACGAAAGCTCCAAGTGGAAAGTGTGTGAACAAAAAACTTCCATAGAATAACACAATAAACATTATATGTAAATACCTTTTCCCTTTTTAAGGGGGAAAGTCGCTCAGAGATGATGAGATCTTGCAGAACCTACCAGTGGGAACCACTGCCACCATGTACTTCAAAGATCTCGGGCCACAGTTAGGTTGGACTACAGTGAGAAGACTTTACTAATGCACTATTTTACCTTACTTGGATCCTAACACCAGAGTTAATACAAGCCTATTTTGTTTTCAGGTCTTTTTTGCTGAGTATATTGGAGCCCTGCTCACATACCTCGTCTTCTTTTTTCGAGTGCCATATATCTACTCTCACACATACGCCTTTACCTCCAGTCCCCATCCTGCTGTTATGTAAGTAGAAAACAAAATGTCAACCAAACAAAGCACAAGTCATAAGGAGATACAAGCCAAAGTCCGTTTCCTGTCTTTGTGCGATTAAAGTCATTTTTCCAGTTGCCTGTTTTTGGATAAAGGTAATGATTGCTATATATTTACCGACTCCCTCCAATCGAGAGCTGGTGAGACACGTGCCCTCAAAGCAGCGTTTTTCCCCAGTTTTATTTAACCTCTTACAGGTTTATGGTATCACTAGGGAAAACAGCGCACTCTAGTGGTGGTAAATTGTAAGGTCCTCAGTTTCTACTCGACTACGTAGGACATTGAACTGGAACAATTTCTAAATATACCATTGTGATATTCCTCCACTTTCTCAATCTAACAATATCTGTGGTACAGATACAATAAAGTTATGTTTCTTGATAGTTTCCCAGCATTAAGGCACGGAGAACTACAGGAATGTACCATATATGAGGCTATAACAACATGCAAAGGTTTCCTCCACTCCCTTGACTTAGAGAGACACTAATGATGGCAGTGGGTTGTTATACCTAGTGTACAGCATCTTGTCTTTCGGAAAACAGTGACGGAAGTCTGGCCATTAGTTTTGAAGTATTTCATAGTTTTTCTATTGAGACACTACAAGGATATTAAAGGGAAAAAATAAAGGGTTGTTTTCTCTTTAGGGGCTCCATATTTGTCTTCAGCTAAACATTCTTGCATACACATGAAAATAATCCCAGCAGATTGATCAAATTAGATAGATACATACTTCTGGCAGCATCCATCAACCTAACCATAGTAATAATAAATACATTGCTTGGCTAAAAGGTGGCATGAAACTTAACAGTCTTTTATGGTCATACGATTCAGTAGATTTGAATCAGGTAGAAAAGTGAGTAGTTTACTGCCCTCACTAAATTTCACTTACTGGTGATGTGCCATCTGTCTGTTACATGGACGAGAAGATAACTTTACAGAACCTCTCTTTTAAAAATCTAAACTAATAAGCACAGATTTCATTTACCTTAGACCTCTGACCTTGTTTGGTTTTGTCCCCCAGACTAGCCTGTGTCTGCCATACGTTCCACTATGTGAAGAGGCTGATGGAGACCATCTTTGTGCATCACTTCTCCCATGGGACAATGCCACTCAGGACGATGGTCAAAGTGAGTTTCACTAACCCCTCTGTACAACCGTTAGCTACAGGACTTAGCTCTTGATGAATGTGGCTGTACAAAATTACATAATACTTCATTTGAAACTTTTTTTTAACAATGAGAGTAAGAATTAACAATGTTTTCTTCAAATTTTGTTGCTCCTTTTCTGTAGAACTGTGCCTACTACTGGGGTTTCTCTGCCTGGTTAGCCTACTACATTAACCACCCTCTTTATACACCTCCATGTAAGTTCAGCCATGTGCAAATATTAAGAGATTATCTCGCCTATCCTCTTATTGTAATACATATG